>JACWFT010000036.1:0-219114 GCA_019775415.1 Penicillium sp. VS I D KN | reverse complement strand
GGGGGGGGGGATATCTTCATGGACCTGGCTATTCGCCACTTAGATTTACCCGAAACTTGCTGAGTACTAGGAATCCAGGTATCTAACTTTCTAGATCTGATATCAGATTTTGCGAACTTAGAACAACTGACCTTAAGTGGCTATTTGTAGATAGCTCTTGCCGCTCCTACATAGAAACTCCGGTGCATTGTCCAATACAATGCTCTACCTCAATAAGTGATATGCCCTCTGGTGATTATTCAAAAGTGACACTGGTGTTCATGAAGTCTATCGACCCATGAAGGCTAGAAGATGCGCTGTGCTTAGATCACACCTGCTCCCGACCCCTGAAAAAAAGCCAGCCATTTCATCTTAGGCTCTTGTCTTAGGCCAGAAGTGGAGCAATGCTAGACTTCTCGGCGTGTAGGTTGGTTGCTCTTCCCCGCGCCCACGGAAGTATTTTCCGACGTCATTGGCTGGCTTAACGCAGGCTCTTTCACGCTCGACACGATTTTGCCACCTCCTAAGTGCACTGCTCCAAATGATGTATTTGTTTTTGAAGCCTTGAATTCAGTTCCTTGAGGACTGCAGGACATCTTCCTTGCAAAAGAAGAGCCATTGATGTGCTCAGTCGCTTCAGTCAGCTATGTCAAAGTTATTGCCCCTTCTAGCCGGTCGGCATGATGACGACATTGTGAGCCTCATGCTGACATGAGTATGGCTAGATCAACAAACACATCGGAATATTGACCTTTATTATTAAATCGGCTGGCTGTGGGAGCGTGTGTCCAAGCCCAGTACTGGCCATTGGCAGGGAAATTGTCCGAGAATAAAAGGGGTATGATGCTGGCTCTTGGACACACAGAGACCTACCGTCTGATACCACCCTTGATTGCCTTTGACGGCCTCAACACAACTCAGATCCGAAAATGAGCACTCAAAGGTTCAACCAGTATCGGCGTTAGGTCACTTGCCCTTCCGATGAGTTGATTGGTGAGCCTCTGTCTGCGAAATCTTCCGGTTGACGAGACAACATTTCTAGAACACCACATCCACACCCTGCCTCCGTCTGACTTCGGCAGTCTCAACGCGGATCCGTTTATAATAGTCAATAAAGGCGCAACGGGCGTTGATCTCGAAATTCCGACGAACACTTCTCGTCTGAAGGACGCATTGACTGGTGTAATTGACCATCGCAAACTGTGCAAACTCCGATCCTCAACACCACTGCATTCCAAGAATTGACCTGAACATATCACCTAGAGAGCCTGATCATTTGTCGCATCTGGTCTCCGGTTTATATTGCAAAAGCGTGATTTGGATGTGCAAGTTGATTTCAGTGCTTATGAGAGACGGTGCAGAGTCGCGATTTGTCTCGATGCATCGACTGGGGGCATCGCGATGATAATCTGAGCGCGTCCCACGATCTTGGTGACCAACGCCATACCGCAATGCTTCCCCCAGTATTCTTTGTTTCATTGTAGAGTTGCTGATGAAGCAGGCGAGAAGAATTGATTGTATGCCCTGGGGCCGGTCGGCTTCGTGTCGGCTTCGTGTCGGCTTCGCGTTTAGTCGATAGGCTTCCAACTTTCCTTGTTGTGGGTCAAAGTTTCCAGGCTCGTTTTGTTGAGGGCTCGCAAAGGGGCATCGTGAATGATGATTTCTTAGATTCGAGGGGAGTAAGTTCATTTTGTCTGCACCTTGGTGCAGGCTGGTTCACTTACCGAAGGATCTCAACTGAGCGTCGACTACTATCTTTCGTCCACCGTCGCGTGTGCTATTGAGATTCTTTCTATTTCCATTTATGACAAACATAGTCTGAATGGGCAAACAGGTTTCATGCCTGCTGCCGGATGTTGCCATTGTCATTTCCAATGTGCCCGGGGACAGATTGCTTGACCCAGGACCTCAACAGAAGATCACCAGCCTGTAATGTCGGAAATTTGCAATCAAACAGGTTCTGAGGATACACGCTTGATTTAGCGCCTGAGCTTGCAAATTGTTCAGCCTCATAGTAGGTTTTGTCTTTCAAGGGTTCGTTTGTCGATAGGCAGTAATCTGGAGGTATCCCCTAGGGGAGCTGGATCTGTCTTTCGTGCGAATGAAGGACATGCAGGGAAATTGAGGACGGTTCGCCTTTCAAATGAAAGAAGAAAGCCACTGAAGCGATAATTGAAAGCATAACGCGAGGCTGTTGGGAAAGAGACGATCTACCATGTTTCGTTGGGTGGGTTGCAAGGGCAAGGAACGGCTTAGCTTGCAACGGCCGATTCGGATGTCTTCACCGATTCCAAGGGGTCATACGGACTGACCTCGGGCCTTTCATTAGAATCGATACCGCTTACGGTCGTCTTTACACATGCTCCTTATCGCGGGCTTGTTTATACTAAGAACAGTCCAACCATTTACCACGCGGTCTGCACGATCATCGATGCCAAGCACCGGTATATCGTTGCACTGTCGCCAGTGAGGGTTTGGGAACAACAGTGCCTGACCAAGTCCCATGGTCTAGATCGTGCAAGGTGACGGCATTGCTCTTACCATCCTTACAAGAACGATACGCATCCAGCACGCAGCACCCAGTCCCCAGACCGCTGCCCGGTGCTGCCGAACACATCTGATACATACAGCCCCGTGCCAAGTACAGCAATACTGTGATGCTACAGTACGATGTGCTTGTTAGAAACAATGGTTGACGGGGGTTCCACCCATCATTTGAATTTTCATTTCAAATAAGCGGAACTTTTGATTTTACACGGAAGAGCACGTCAAATGGCTCCAAAAGCTCACGCTTATTGCTTTTTTGATTCTGCTGCCAAGTTTGCCCAGTCGGGCGATTCTCATTGGTGGTAATTGTCAGATACGGTTCAGTGGCGAATCCACGCGGCTCTCAGCTCCGGCATACCAGAGCTCAGCATTTCGCGGGTCGAACCCACTTCGGATTTTGCCGTACGTTTCTGGCTACTTTGTGTGTTATTTTTCCCCATGCATATCCAAATCGGGGCCCAAGGTGGAAAATTAGGCGCGAGAAGAACAGGTTCGATTAGAATCTTAGCCCCCTAGTAGGGCTAATTTTCTCAAACTCGTTAGCTTGAAGAGGGCGCGTCTTTTTATCCACCTTGCGCTTTACCTTCATCGGTAACACTCGCATGCGATGGACCGATTCCCCCGCCTGCCGAAGTCTGACCAGCATTCGGATACCCCAGGCAATGAGGCGTCATCGTTCACTTACGACTGGGTGGTACCTGGGTTTCCTCAGCCGCTTCCCGTTGAGTTTTCGGCCAAGACTGAGCTGATCACTCCCCGCGAAGACCTGGTGGGCTCGAACTCGGGGGAATGGTCCATAAATGCGAAGGTTCAAATCCCTCGCTCCGCACAAGCTGCAACCTGGACTAGCACCGGCCGAACTAGTCGAGCTTGCGAAAATTGTCGCGAGCAGAAGGCTAAATGCAGTGGCCATCACCCCACCTGCAACCGCTGCGAGGATGCTGGGATCCGATGTTCTTATAGCGATCGAAAAAAGGATAAGATTATGAAGTGTGTTGACGAGTCAAAGTTGTGAGATATTGTCTCTAATTGAAGGGCTGTAGGGAAATTGATGATTTAAAGACCCAAATACAAACTTATGAAGCCATTATTCGTGAGGTGTACCCGAGGTTAGACTCGTTGTCCGCCCAATATGTTGATCAGACCCTCGGAGATCAATTAGTCAGAGTGAGTCCACACTAACTATTCACCCCTTCTGGACCTCCCTGTTTCCTCCCCATGAGAACTCACGTCTCCAACCATGGTCACTGTAGTTGTCGAGCTCTTCGATATTCCGCTCCGAGCCTCCAGCTGGCATCGGCCACCCCTTGGCCATTATCGATCATACCGAAGAGGATTTCAATCGCGATGAAAACCAGGCAATGGGATTTGTGGGAGAACACTCAGAGATGACATGGCTTTATAGACTCAAGCGTGACCTCGACCAGGGAACCTCGACACCCATCAAAGAATCCCACAATAGACCTTCCATATCATCCCTGAACTACTTTCAAGAAGATATGGAGCCTTTCCCCTTGAAGATTGTGGACGAATCGGAGACACCACCTCAACACATTGCTGACAAGCTCGTCGAATCTTATCTCCGGGTAGTCCATGCTGCCTTCCCCATCATTGGGAAGGGAGTTTTTCTGAGTCAATACAGGTCATTTTACTCGAACCCGAATTCACGCCCTGGGAAGCGATGGAAGGCGGTGCTGAACTTGGTATTTGCTATCGCAGCAAAACACTCAACTTTAGTCAACAATTCGCCACAGGAAGATATTGGTGACCACATGGTTTATTTTTCCCGGGCATGGCGACTAAGCCTGGGTGACATTGCTTTGCTGGACCATCCGAACCTTCAACAGGTTCAAGTGGAGGGTCTGACAGCTTTTTATCTCCTTGCCAATGGGAAAATCAACAGGTAAGTTACTTCCCGCCCGCAACATTGTACATATTTCTTTATTGTATGTTCGCTAATTTGCGTTTCTTTGCCTCTAGGTCATGGCGAATG
Organism: Penicillium sp. VS I D KN; assembly: GCA_019775415.1. NCBI lineage: Eukaryota > Fungi > Ascomycota > Eurotiomycetes > Eurotiales > Aspergillaceae > Penicillium > Penicillium sp. VS I D KN. The sequence goes on along the minus strand of JACWFT010000036.1, from coordinate 214,595 downwards.
ATTGGCATCGCGATTCGATCAGCAGTGGCTATGGGCTTGAACCTTCGTAGCGAAAGTTTCAATATTGCTCATTTTTCGAAAGAGACTCGATACCGTGTGTGGTGGGCGCTCTTTATGTTGGACACATTGGTGTGTGTGATGATCGGTCGCCCCCCTAGCTATGGCAATGATTTCTGTACAACACCGCGGCCCATACCCTTCCGTGAGGAGGACTTCGGAGACAAGGAAGTCAGACAACTTATAACCGACTTTTCCATGCGACAAAACCTATTGAATTCGCTCCTCTCACATGGCAATTCTCCCGGAGCAAGCGAAAGCCCTGTGGACAATCTAGTGCCACCGAGTTTTGGGTCCGAGAAAGGGAAACAAAGTGCCCAGGCTAGCCCAACCAAGGCTGATTCCTTCCCTCCCAATATCTCACTATATTTTTTATATACGGTGGACTTGGCGTTTCTCATGAGGGAGGCCATTGAGACCCTCTACGCCCCTGGAGCGACGCGACGATCCTGGGGGGAGATGGAAAATGCAATTTCCACCTTCAACAAAACCGCTGATAACTGGCTCTCTCGTCTGCCATTAGAGTTCCAATTCACCCAACTTAATATAAATCACCCGTTTGCCCGCCAACGTGCCAGTCTCGCATTCCGCTTTTACACCACCAAAATCGTCATCTCACAGCCCTGTCTCCGCCGTCTCGCCCACCAGACTCCTGGGTCAACGTCCCCAGGTCCTGTCTGTGATGCTATGGCAAGCATGTGTGTGGAAGCGGCTCGAAAAATGATCTCTACCCTCCCTGACAGTACAGACGCATCGTTGCTGTTTGAGGTCTCGCCGTGGTGGTGTGTCCTGCATTACGTCATGCAGTCAACCACCATCATCCTGGTCGAGCTTTTTATGCGTACTGAGTCGGGCACAATTGAAGCTGCGGACCTTCTAGATGATGTCCGAAAGGCGGTTCACTGGCTTCGCCAAATGGCCACGCGGGATCCCTCTTCTCAGCGAGCTTGGTCTGTCTGTGTGGATATTCTCTCACAGCGTGGTCTCGACTTGCTTCTAGAAGTCAGGTGATCTGCACTTTAGATTCCACAAGTCTCTTCGTCCCGACATACCTGGCAACCCCGACATTGACGTGAGCATCTCGGCATCTCAACCTTAAAATTTTTGCTTCGCCCGTAATCTTGAGAGACTTTGTCCTTGCATTACTGTGCCATGCTTTGTCACCTGGTTGTTTTTGTCCAGCGTACAGCGGATCATCTGTTTTGTCGTGAGCATTCTCCGTTTAGTCTGCTAATTAAGTATCAGGGCCCGTGGGCCTTATCCAATAGACGCAAGCTATTGGAACCGTCTGCGGCTACCGCCCGCTAAGCTGTTTCTTCAGTAATTTCAGCCTCCATTTCTGCACCAGGGCTTGTACTCTGTGTTCAACCAATACCCAATCACTAATAACCAAGCCACTAACAATATCTATAAACTAGTAATGTTGATTGCATCGAAGAAAATTAATATAAAAATAAACTTGAAATTTCAGTCTCTACATCTTACGTTCGCAAGGTAAATTGCTACCGAGGGCCACAGACCCTGATATGGAGTGAAGCGATATTAAGATTTGAGAATTAAGACCAGTTGCAGCTCTCATGCCCCCATGGGTAGCTAAAATGATGATACATACGTATTCACTTATGTACTCCGATACTCATCTATCCTTCCTATTTTCATGTGAAGAGATTTGAGGGTGACATAGCAAAAGTGAGATCGACGCATAGATTCTTTCGCATTCTGCTCACACTTGCTTCTGCTGAGCCTTGAGGGTTGGAGGAAATCCTCCAAGTATAACTGAATAACGAAGCAGGATATTTGCAAATCACTGAATCCAAATTGCGATCTTTACAGACAAGAATGCCTAAGCACATAGAATGAACCCGTGAAATTTCATGCAAACGACCAACCTCCAGTATAATCCGCAAAGAAGTTATTTGGATCATACTTCTTCTTAATAGCCTGCAACTTCTTGAAAGTCGAGAAAGTCTGCAGCGGGTTCTGATCCTTATTCGCATCATTGATAAACAAAGGCAACCCCTCATCATTGCCCGTCTCCTTGATCATGTCCCGATAACTAGCCTGCACAGCATTGTACTTGGTTTCAGTCATTCCAGACGGCGTTGTAATGAGATAATTCAACCAGAAGTACGGTCCATCAGGCATTTGCATCGCATTCCCACCCTGAGCCTTGCTAGCATCCGTAAGACTCTTGGGAATGGGTTGGAAATCAATCGAAAGAAGCTCGTAGCTCCCTTTGTTGTCTTCAGCCCACGTCCGCCACTTATCGAGCGCTTTTTCATACGAATTATTTTCTGGACGATGAACGCCGACGCGGAACATGTTCGCACCACGGGAAATCTCCGTAGACATCGGTACAGGCATATTGACGACGTCGTTGTAACTCTTGATACCGGTCGTATCAATCAAAGCCTTGATATTAGTAAAGTTCTTGAACGCATCACCCGGATTCGGCCCGTCATAAACAAGAAACATGAGAATTGCCTCATCGAGATTTAGATTCAAATCCGGTAACGGCAGTTTCTCATAAGTACCGATAATCGCCGCCTTGGGATCGGTATTGTATTGAATAAAGTTTCCAATCGCCTCAATAACTGAGTCCCGCTGGTCGGCAACGTAGATCAAGTTGCCAGCCCAGAACTCGCCAATCGGCCGGCTCTGAACTGTGTATTTCGTCACAACACCGTAGGCATTTCCGCCCCCACCGCGCGAGGCAAAGAAGAGATCGGGATTCTCCTTGTCTGATGCCGTCACGATTTGGCCGTCGGGTAGCACAATCTCGAGCTCACGGAAGGAATCACAAGCAAGTCCGTATTGCGGGGATAGGTAGCTCATTCCACCACCTAAGGCGAGGCCTGTTCCTACACCCGCTAGACGGGCGCCGACGACGGTGCGGTTCCATTGCGCGAAGTACTCATATACATCGCCGAAGACACCGCCTGGCTCGTAGGTTGCGAGGGTGGTCTCCGCGTCATAAGATTTGGCGGTCATGCTGCTCAGATCAAGCAAGACACCTGCCTGGACGGAGGAGAAGAACGTGTTGGGATTGTGGCCACCAGCTTTGATTGCGAAGCGGCTTCCTGCGGCACGAATTGCTTTGAGAGCGACTGAGACATCTTGGGCCGAGCTGGGGAAGACGATACAGGATGGTTTGTACTCGTCCTGGATTGTGTTCCAGTACTCGAGGCTGTTGGTGTAGTTCGAGCTCAACTGGTTAGCGTTGACTTTGACCGAGCCTAGCTCGGTTGCTATCTTTGTGCATGCTGCTGGTCCTGCTGCGGTTGCGGCGACTGGTATTGTGAGGCCAGCTAGCAAGGATATTATCAAGGGTAACATAGTGACAAAGGTAGAATGGCGCTGGTCGCTGGATTGAGGGATGTAAAAGGGTGGATTAGGGAGTTTAAATAAGTTCTACTATCCACACTGCTCATATTTATTTCACATGGGTTATTATTCAAACCCGTTTTTAAGTAGTAAAAATCCTCGGTATAAGTGCACAATAGGGATGCATATACGTAGATAATACGACAACTCTAAATTTGGTTCCTGAACGGGTTCGAAGAATGACGATCGCAATCTTGAATAGGCTATTGTGCCTGGCCATAATGTACAAACTCAGAAGCACGAATAATCAGATTGTGTTGCAGATTTATGCAGATAGTCTGATATGGTTTTTCAGTGGGCTTTAATTGGTCCACTACATACAAATGGCAACACGTGGACAAGGCTACAGCGCCTTGAAAATGAGATATCTGTATCTTTCATTGTCGGGCACTGTACTCCAACCTTGGTTGATAATAAGCTAGCTCGGCGATCGACATTATGCAGGGCCGGCGTTTGGTGTCTGCTTTTTGAATGCGGGGAATTGTCCAGATGCAGTTAGGGTTCGGGGTTCATCAACCGTTTGGGCCTGCACGGGTAAGCCCCGCCCCGGGCTTTCGCATGTGGTATTGGGTCGGAAATATGGGTCTGAGATACACATCCAGCACCGATCTTATCTATCACACTCGGGCCATTTAAGGGTCTTTGGATATATCACAGATCTTGTTGACTATAGAAGGTAGACCATAAATTTGGGAAGCGGTTTCATGTCTGGGGGTGGACTGACTCGGATTCATAGACATAAGCCCAAGTTTTGAGCTAGGTGCACTTTGCATTTTCGCGAAAAATTAGACGTATACTATTGTGGACATTAAATGCCTCGTAAAGGACATACCAATGTCTATTAGAATTAGAAGGAACTGATAGAAACGTATGAACCAGCGATCTGGCATACAGAAGATCGCTGCCTGTGTTTACATTCATCATAACAGTCAGCTGAACCTTATTTTCGTGGAATTCCTCAGCCTTAAGGACCAAATCGTATAAACCCCATCTTTGCACAGATGATCTGATCGAGACCAGGGCTGAGATAAACAGCTGACTAGACAAACCCACTCGGCAGTTTAAATAAATCGTCAGCACATGTGCATGTGGATACGAGGCGCCCTATGACAGGAGTTGATAATTGCCATAAGCAGATGAATACGAGCCACCAAATATGGCCCCAAACTCTACAAATTAATTTCTTGTCCCGCTCTCTCCTCTCCTTTCCACTTCCTCATCCCAAAACCCGTCACTGCATCCTGAAATCATTTATGAGATGATGTCAAAAAAGGAATTCTACACCAAAATCACCCCCCTCCCCCCAAATGTACCCCGCCAACTAGCCCTAGACATCCTGCACAGCCATAGCGAAATAATCACTCTCAACCCCCTAGTCCTCTCGCACAACCCAATCAAAGCCCCGCGCAATGCCTCAGCAGACGAATACTACTCAACATGGTACGAAATATTTCAACGCGTGCAATACCTTCCCGGCTTCGGAAAGATGGGCTCGGGGAAAATAAGCTTTAAGGGCTGTTTCGAGAACCATCCCTGGGGGGTGACAGCACATACATACCCTCCAATGGGGATAGATTTGTTCAGCAAATTCCGCGTCGAAGGAACTCAGCTCAATGAAGTGGACGGACCAGATTCAAAGTCCAAGCCAGATCTCGAGCAACGCATCCCAGGCGCACCGGCAAATGGGCTCTATCTCCTCGAGGAAGTCGAGATTAAATGCAACATTACACTAATGGCTTTTGTGAAAAGCCAGTTGAAAGCAGCGTCGAAGGTGCTGGTTGATCGTCTGATTAAAAAAGCCGAGCTTCTCGATGCAGGTGTCTTGCAGGCAATGTTCGAGGATGGGACATTGAGGACGTTCAACCCGGCTGACCGGACGCAATTTCCTGTGCACATGCAGCCTCCGATGTCGCCTACTTTGCCTCATTCGCCGACTGGGTCTTCGAGGTGGGGGGGTTCTGTCTCTTCTTCTGGACACACGAATTCGGTTGCGCCGTCGTATGGGACGGAGTATAGGAGGAGTCTTAATGAGGCTGTGGAGCTACCAGACACGTCGGCAGTTAATCGGGGTTTGCCTTTTACGCGATTTGATAAGGGATTTCCAACTGAGTTGCCAGCTATGGAGGAGGTTCAGAGAGATTATAAGTGAGAGATTAACTTAATGAATTGAATTGCTATTAGCGTGATAGAGCCTGTCTACCCGTACTGTCTACACCAGATACCACGGTAGTCTCCCCTTGTTGGGAGGGAATGATGTGAGGACGAGGCGAAGAATCAGCCTTGAAAAAAATGATACATTTAGAATTTGAAAATTCGTACCATTTGTGGTATCTTTCGCATGCAGAACAATCGGCAATGCGCCAAATGGCGAGTCTATACAAAGGGCCAATCGATGCTGAAGGCTGATAACTTACTTCAAAATATTTGCCTGTTCGTAACTCATAATTGATTCCTCGTGACTACTAAAGCTCATGACAGGTATACAAGTTCTCCGCTTCATTCAAAAATGTATCGACGGGATGCAGTACTCCAAGATCAATATCAGACTGCGCGAGGAAATCTTGCATAGTAGGCTCCAAGAATGCCATTTCGGTTGTGTACCCATTGACCGCATCCCTGGCAGGCAAGGCATAAATTTCCATACCATGACTCGATTGCCCTGCCAACATGTCATTCTCGGTTGGCATCATTTGTGGTGCAGCCGTGGTGGAAAGAGCACTTGGCAAGGTTGTTGACGTTGCTGCCAGCATCGATGATACAGGTACCGTGTTTGGACTGGGGACTGGGGCAGGGATAGTAGCGGCAATACCATATGTACTGGCACCTAGATAAGGATTGGCATTGCCTTCTTGGCCTCCCTCATTCCGTCGTAGCTCGCCAGAGAAATTGTCTCGATACGTATTCAAACAAGCCTTCACCTGCTCCAAGTTGTGATAGAATTCAGCGGCAGCCAAATTACCATTCTCTGTCATCGACCGCAGCAAGTCCAGGGCTGAGTCAAATCCGCTCATGTCATTTGGATTCCCGATGGGCACAAAGCTGGACATCGCTAAGATCAATGCCGAGGAGAAGAGATAGTGAGCGTGGAAGTACCCGAATGTTGGCATCGTACCGTTGATCCAGCGTGTGAGGATCATGGAGTGTGAATGACGCGCTGCATGGATGCACGCCTCGCTGAGAGTCAGGACAGGTTGAGAAACTGCTTCCCGGCCTGCGCTGGTAGATCCAGCTTTGCTGAGCGTGATAAGAAGATGAAGGAGTGTTGGTCGGGTGGTGAGGATGACGCATTGATTAAACGCCAAATGCAACGAGACAACGGGTTTCTTGCTAGAATCTAGATCTTCCATATTCAGCCGCAAACTCTCAGGTAACGTTTCCACCCAATTCTTCAATGACTTCAAGAGTTTCTGCACGCGCTGCAGGAATGTTTCTTGGTATTTGCGCCGGCTGTAGAGCTTTGTGATGGTTTCGCCGACAATCCGGGCGAGTTTGATGTTGGCAGTCATGTATTCGGTATCTGATAATTCTTCCTCGTGTCTCCAGCGTGGAGAGACGGGCGTTGGCATGTCGACATGGATGTCTTCGTCGAGGATTTGCATGGGAAGACCCATTTTGGAACCCCACATGCGATCAAAAATATAGATTGTCCACCAAATTTCGATTCGGTGCTGTCGTTCCACCGGGTCGATGAGTTGGGATTCGGAGATGTTGTGATTTAAACCGATCGTGAGACCCATTCGCATTGCATTTCCGATTAGGACGTACGCAGAGTGGCGACGGTTGAGGTAGTGTGAAAAAAGTGACTGCACAAGTTAATACTAGCCAGCAATCAGGGACAATACAACTTACTAGCAGCAATAAAGTCTCCAGGTGAGTGATGCTTGTTCTCTCAGGAAGAATCTGAACCAAGCTCATGGCCTTCGCAAAATATGCTGTTCCTGGCACGCGAGAACCAGACGTAGGCTCCGCACGAATTGAATAAGCCTGTCCAAAAGCAAACAGAGCGAAGAACTTGCACTTGTTCGTCTTACAGTCAAACTCCCCGGCCTGGTATATCTCCTCTAGTTTATCCAGGGTAGCCTTGCGCATCATCAAATGATACAAATATCCAATTTGGTGGATGGCAATCCTAACCAGCAGCCTCGCATGATGTAGACTTGGCCACTGGACATCGGCCTCGTTAGCAGCAGCAGCAGCGATAGCTTCTTCACGCGTCCATTGTGTACGCGCAATATGGGCTAGAGCATTGTTGCCAGTTAGGAAACGACGAAACCGTGTCGCAAAAGCCGAACACGCCGCTTCGCCGATGTATATCGGCGGTGAAGATGGGTCATAACGATGGAACCAGGCACGATCGCCTATTATGGGATTCTGGATACTCGTAGCATCTGGAGCTTCCACCGGGCGAGATAACGTTCTATGCACATTGATCAGCATTGACGACTTTGTAGGCTCGGACAAGAATGCGGCCTACCGTTCGGCATGTGCAGGTTGAGCTTCGGTCGCACCCGCCGAGGTCACCGATTGCTCTTTCAAGCGCCGAATCTCCGCCTCGAGCTGATCAAGATAGCTAAAAAAGGGGTACTCGTTAGCTTTAAACATACTTCCGAGACACTAGTTCCGGGTAGGGATGATCATACTTCTCGCTCACTTTGACCTGGCGGTCGCGAGACGCATAGGCACATTCATCGGCAACGCCTACCGCACAACACTTTTTGCATGGCTGATCGCCAGAGCATTTAATCTTATGTGAATGGCATCGCTGACATCTGTTCGGCTTTTGATCAGTGGTGGTCTTTCGCATACAGCATGTTCAGCTCACGCGACGAATTTCCTCGTGTTTCGCCGAGCGTCGTCTTCGTCCTCCGGGGGAGACCGTTTCAGCCTTACTCGTGCCATTTTGTCAGGCCTATAATCAATCTCGGGATTGGTTGAGGAATGGAGAGCGTTGGCTCGAGAGTATGTCGGTCGTTCGAAGGATTGGCCGAGGCTTCGGAGGACTTGACCGAATTACGGACCAATGATACGAGTGTGGGTGGGGTTGATAAGACGGTTGCAGCCTCTACAGTGTTTGGCGGGAATCATTGATTGAACACCACACATATCAAGTAGGGCGCAGAACTCGAAATTCAGAGTAGTAATACTATCGAGTATATACCCAGGTACCTACTTTCAAGTTCACCCATTAGACCACCTTGGCATGTGAAGGTTATCAAGGAGCGATACGCCTCTTTTACCTAGGACGCATGTTAGTCTACGTCTCAATCCGAATGAAGCGGGTTTTCGCATGTTGACTTGAACCAAACGAGCGTGGTAGGCCCATCTTTGATACATGAGGTAGCATTTTTTCTGAAGTACAATTACCGCATGACACAATATGTGGTTAATGGGGAGTTCAACTCCCAAGTATTCACAATCTATTCAATCTATAAAGAATCTATATCTATTATGCAAAGCGTTCATGTCGTAAGAGCTGGCCCAAAAGTTGTGCCACTAAGTCATAATGATCATCAGGCTAGAGGCTTGGCTTCAAGATTAAACTTTCTTTCCACCCATCGCTGTATATCGAGACCCCATCTCGTGATGATCCAAACATTAACACCACCAACGATGGCGAAGAAGACACCTAGTAATATGCGTTAGGCAATTGTTGCGTTGGAATAATTCGCTCAACTCACAGATCGTAAATGTCCAACCAACTCCAATCGCATTGATCAGAGGATCAACAGCCGCAGTGGCACCCGCAGCAAAGATATACTGCACAGCATACTTGCCACTAATTACCTCAGAGCGGATATGTGGCATAACCTCTGGAATCTGGTTAGAGAAAGGACTCATACGCTAAAAATTCGAAACTCACCAGCTGAGTATGTATTCAATCCATTGAATGATCCCATGAGTCCAATAGCCGCAAAGAAAGCAGCAATAATAGGCACGGGCATACCACCCACTCCTTCTTCCAGAGTCCATGCATATATCAAGGTTCCAATGGGTAGTACCAAGAACAGGGTGATAAGTCCACTGTTCAGTCGGTCTTGAGGGAGACGGACACCGCCACGCTTGACGATCCATTTCTTCACAGCACGGTCGGATAGCTTGCCGCCCATAACACTTCCAACTAAGAAGCCAATTCCTGGCGAAAGGTAGAAGAGACCGCTCACCAGGGGCGAAGTCAAGTTGAAGCGGGGGTTAAAAATGGTGCGTGCAGATGTGAGGATACCATATTGAAATGTTGCCAATAGACCACACGTGAGGTGCTATTGAGTGTTAGGACGGATCAAGATGAAAAGTATGGTCGAACTTACAGAGAGGAAAACATTTGGATAAATGAATGGGCGAAAGATGCGGAGAGGATTAAACATGCTCAAGACATAAGACAATTTTCGAGGCGGCTTGTTCTCTGTCTTGGCTTCCAGGTTTGGTACAAAAAGCAGAGATAGCACTAAACTGAGTGCAGTCATAGCAAATTGGAGCCAGTAAATGATGCGCCAGTGAGCGAATGTGACGATGATACCTCCAATACAGGGACCTGAAAGGTTATTAATATTTGTATCTGTGATGGTCGTCTAAGTTGTAAACATACCAATTGCAGGACCGCTAACGGATCCCACCATCAGGAAGCCAACAGCTGTTCCCCGCACAACCTACACAGGTCAGTCATCAACATCCACCCAAACAGCAGGAAGAAACGAACTGGCTCGAAGATATCCGCAATAATAGTTTGTCCCGCGACCATAAAATACGTTCCCGTAAATCCACTGAGCAGGCGCATAGCAATAAACATATGTAAATTAATAGATGCAGCTGTACCCGCCGAGCAGGCACAGAGAACGAGAATAGCCGCATTGTAGGCATTTCTCCGCCCAAAAACATTAGTTAACGGACCCCAAATGAATGAGGAAAAGCCCATCGCAATGAGCACACCCGCATTGATAACATCGAGAATTTCGGATGTCGTGGAAAACTGCTCAGCTATTTCCGGTGTTGCAGGTAATAGTGAGGTACTCGAAAATGTGACAGCAAGAGTCGTCCAACTGACGACGAATAGAATAAGACATTTGCGCCAAAATTGGATGGCGTAGCCTGCTGGTGGTTGTGGCTTAAGGGGCTCCTCTGTATCCGACTCGTGTGGGGAATCCACTGGCGTGGGTTGTGATTCGAGATCGGTGGGTTTGACTTCCATTTTGTAGATTAGGAGAATAAGTAATTAAGGTTTAACAAAGTCGCATGTCCATGTCTATTTCCTCTGGAACAATAAAAAATGGGTTATGATCGGTCAGTTTTTGTATTCTGGGCATCTCGGCGTCTTGAACTGTCGCCGATATCGTGGGTCTTGCAGGTCTTTGAATTTTTTTCTCGCTTTCGTCTCCGATGTGGAGTCCGCGATCGGCTTCGTTCGCCGAGTTGGGATGACCAGTTGACGAATGTGCCTCGTTCCGGAACATTCAGAGATAACGATGTACATTGACCCTGCAGACTCCACGTTTCAGGGTCATGACCCTGTTCAGGATCCATTCATGGATTAAGTCCATGAGGTTAATGACAAGGCTGATCTTCACCTTTTAAAACCTTGGAACAGCCAAGCTTCACAGCCAAGACTATACGGGTCCCTCCAATCTAGACCCATGGGAAATCTATACCTTGAACAACAACAAAAAAATCCTTCATATAACACAGTAAATATTCTGTGATTATTCTGGCTTAGCTGATTGCGCAATTATAGCCCCGAGCACAAAGGGTGACGCGTCTACCCCAGCTCGGCAAGAATTGAAGTGTGGATCGCCAAGACGTCCAGCTCCAGCTCCTTGCTGGCACGCCTTATTTTGAAAAAAAGAGGAAAAAGCGAGACGGCCCAAACCCCTGCACAAGCTTTTCTCTCCGGATGAGGTCAATCTGCCCAGAAATTGCTCATCATGGATACCAAGGAACCAAAGAATATTGAAGCCCCTTCTGCCGCGGGTTCACCTCCAGATGGTCCCGATCATGAGGGCCACGTTGTTTTGATTCCCCGGCCCAGTACCCACCCCCACGATCCCCTGGTATGTGCTGCAAGGCTTGAATGTGCGGATACATGAGGCTCTAACCGAGACTTAAACAGAATTGGTCCCTGCGGCGGAAATACATCATCGCGGCTGTACTATGCTTGGCCTCCTTCTCCGGCGCGGTTGCGCCGCTGTCCGGGCAGCTCAACCTTGCAGACCAGGAGAAGCTTTACACTAAGACCAAGATCCAGGAGGCATATGCGGTATGTTCTCGCTTTTCGAAACGCACTCGTTTACCTATTTGTCTCCAAATCTATACTTCTATACGAATACGTCTAACTTGTCGCAGAATTCCGCCGCCTTGGCAGGCATGGCAGGTGGACCGTTCTTCTTCGCTCCAATCTCCCATGTATTCGGCCGTAGCTCGGTCATCTTCTGGTGCATACTATGCACGCTCGTTTGCCAAATCTGGGGAGCAGTCATGACCCACTCTGACGACTATATCCCATTTATCATGTCACGTCTTTTTGCCGGATTCTTCGGCGCTGTCCCTACGGTTCTTGGTCCGCGCATCGTGACCGACTTGTTCTTTCTGCATCAACGCGGTCGGGCATTCACCGCGCTGCATATGTCTTTCCTATTCGGTACTATTGCCGGTCCGACGTTCTCTGGCTTTATCTCCGCCAACGCCTTTTTCCCTGTTGAGTTCTGGTGGACGGTTGGTCTTCTCGGATTCACTCTTATCTGCTGCTTCTGCTTCCTAGAAGAAACAGGCTTTGATAGGGTAAATTTCGAACGAAACCCCAATATTCCCCAGAACCTTGTTGCGAACCGCTTCGCAACTTTCTTCTTCGGGCAGAGCGCTGTTCTTCCATCTACCTGGAGGGAAACGGTATGTCTCTCATCCCCACTACCCGAATAAAAATGAACTAACCAGAAACAGGCCAAAATTGCTGCCGTACCCTTTTTAATTGGCATCTGTCCCGTAACAATAATCATGGGCATCTTCACCCTCATCTCCTTCGGCTTCTACGTTGGCGTCAACGCCCTGACCCCAGTCTGGCTCCAAAAGCCTGCCGCAGAAGGTGGCTACGGCTTCACACTGAAACAAAATGCCGCATTCACCTTCTGTCACTGGATCGGTATTATCATTGTCCAATTCTACGGCCACTGGCTCAATGACAAACTCCCACTCGCACTGGCCCGGCGCTTCAACAACGGTGTCTGGAAACCAGAATACCGGCTACACGTCTTGTGGCTTCCAAGTCTGATCTTGAACCCGATTGGATTGGGTATCTTCGGTGCTGCACTCCAGTACCATCTGCACTATATGGTCCTCGCGCTCGGTGTGTTTATTGTGACCATTGGCTCACTGGCTAGTGTGCCTGTTACTGTTAATTACGTTGTTGAGTGCTTCACACATTACCCTGCTGAGGCGGGTATCGTTATTGGTGCTTATCGCATTGTTTATGGGCTTACTATTAGCTTTTACATTAATCCTTGGGTTGCGGCTGTGGACGTGGGGTGGGTTTATGGCATGATGGCTTTCTTTGCTGTCTTCTCATTCTTCTTTGTCATGCTTCTAATGTGGAAAGGGCATGCTGTTCGAGGAATTCAATTTGCTAGTCTGGCTTCTAGTGAGGAGGGCGAGAAGTTGATGGAGGACTACTAGACTGGGTGCATTTGAATGGGTGGAATCCGGTTCGTTGCGGGTGATTGGGGCTTCAAAATTACCATGCTGGATGCATGCCCTGTAAGGTACTATCCTGCTGGGTTATACTACTGCTAATACTTTATATAATATGTGAGGGTTTTTGGGTGTCGTTCGCAAAAGGTTAATTATGCGATTCAAGCCAATCCCTCGGCGACAGCTCGTCTGTGCCTTGCTTGGCCACGATCTTCTTTAAGATATAGGTGGGGATCAGCGAATCGTAGAATTCTAATTATCAGATTAGGTGGCTTTAATTGCACAAACTGGATAAGGTAGATGTATTCGATAACTCATACTCTGAATTTAGAATACTGTGCCATGAAGACGTCATACTGTCAGTGTGGTGTTGAAGCTTTAGCATTGCATTGTGACCAGTACTGATTTGCTAAAGAAGGACTCGGGTGCAAAATTATTGGCTTCTTCTTAATCTATACCGAGCGCCAACTCATTGTCGCACCAAAAGTATCCTCTCTATCCACGACTTGAATACACACAATCGACAAAGTAAACGGACCTGGAATACTTTCCATATCGAGCAAGCAATCTGTACAATCAGTCTGGAGGACTAATGGATCATGTAGGCTTAGCTATGAGTCAATCAATATCGTTGTCGCTGGTGCATTATCCGCCGTCGGGTCGGAGCCGACCTGCGGGCCGCAACCATGCCTCCACATCGCTACCATTCTCACATCTGGAATGGGTTTTGTGACTCATTGTGCTGTAAATCTAAGAATCGTACACAAAGCGCTACGTTATGATATATCATTGAGTAGATATAGTGAAAAATACTGGGTAATAAGTATTGATTGAGCCGGTATCATGAATAGTTTTCAAAGCGATTAAAAGTGGGTCCACCAAAATATCTACATCGCCCTACCATTGACCAATGAATTTATTCTGATATAGTTCAATCCTACAGTCTTGCCTCACTTTTCCGGTTCCTTCAAGCAATTTTGACCCGCTTAAATTATCTATAACAAAGGTGACTCATAACATGAAATTCACATCAATATCACTACTTAAGCACAATATTCACCTTTCTCTCTCCTTCCTCTCTACACCCTTTATTCCACCTCACCCAACGGCTCGAGCAAGAAGCTTGATTGGAACTCACCAGAGCCACCGCCAAAATGGAAGCAATCAAGCAAGTCTTTGCACAATGCAAAGATGAACAACGTGCAGCGTTGATCACGTACATGACAGCAGGTTACCCCACTGTCGAGGAAACCCCCTCAATCATGCTTGCCATGCAAGCTGGTGGCGCAGGTACGGAGAACCTTCCAATCCCAAAGCTCATACCTCGGACCCAAGATCCGAAATCCGAGATCCGAAACCCAGATTAGATCTAGATATAGATTTTATAGTCTCAACTCGTGACTATGCTAACTTAGATATTGCCTAGACATAATCGAACTTGGAATTCCTTTTACAGACCCCCTCACAGATGGCACAACCATCCAAAATTCTAACGCTGTTGCCCTCCAAAATGGCGTTCGAATCCCAACAATGCTCTCAATGGTTCGCGAGGCACGCAGCCTTGGACTGACTACACCTGTCATGTTCATGGGCTACTATAACCCCGTACGCGCTTATGGTGAAGAGAAGATCATTCGTGATTGTCGAGACGCAGGTGTCAATGGATTCATTATTGTTGATCTGCCTCCCGAGGAAGCTTTGCGGTTTAGAGAAGTGTGCCGACGAGATGGGTATGAGTCTCCTTCCCCTCTACCTTCCCCTCTGCCTTCCTCAACCCGGAGATTGGGAACAATCGCTAACGGAAATCACTTAACAGGTTATCGTACATCCCACTCGTCGCACCCGCAACACCAGACTCCCGCATGAAAATGCTCTGCGAGATCGCTGATTCATTTATCTACGTTGCTTCCCGGATGGGGGTGACCGGTGCCACCAAGTCCCTAGACCAAGGTCTAGAGGGCCTTCTTGCACGTGTGCACAAATATACCGACAGTCGAATCCCTGCCGTTGTGGGCTTCGGTATTAATACTCGGGAGCACTTCATCAATGTGGCCAATATCGCGGAGGGTGTGGTCATCGGGAGCAAGATTATTACTGTTGCGCGGGATGCTGAATCAGGTACTGCGGCTGAGAAGGTAAAAGACTATTGTATGTATGTGAGTGGGCGGAAGGAGGCGAGAAACACAGAAGTACCTGCTTCTACTGCCACTCCTACTTCTGTTGCCAGCTCAGCGGGTGAGATGCATGTACCGACTCAGGCCAATACTCCAGAGACGAGCACATCCGACACATACATGCGCTTCGGCCAATTTGGTGGCCAATACGTCCCAGAAGCCCTAATGGAATGCCTCACCGAGCTTGAAACAGGCTTCGAAAACGCCAAAGCCGACCCAGCCTTCTGGGCCGAGATCCGATCTTACGCCGCATACGCCAATCGCCCTTCCAGTCTCCATCTAGCATCACGGCTAACCGCCCACGCAGGCGGCGCCCGTATCTGGCTGAAGCGTGAAGACCTCAACCACACGGGAAGTCACAAGATCAACAACGCACTCGGACAGATCATTCTCGCACGCAGACTGGGCAAAACAGCTATCATCGCCGAGACAGGCGCCGGTCAACACGGTGTTGCTACAGCGACTCTATGTGCCCTCTTCGGAATGAAGTGTACCATCTTCATGGGCGCGGAAGACGTGCGCCGACAGGCGTTGAACGTTTTCCGCATTCGCTTGCTCGGCGCCACTGTTATCCCTGTTCCAGGTGCTCATGAAGGCGAGAAGGGAACATTGCGGGATGCTGTAAATGCGGCATTCAGGACTTGGGTTACTGATCTCAAGACGACACATTTCGTTGTCGGATCCGTCTTTGGTCCGTACCCGTACCCGACTATCGTGCGGACATTGCAATCTGTTATTGGTGAGGAGACTCGGTCACAGTTCATGGAGGAGATGAATGGGAAGCTGCCTGATGCGCTGGTAGCTTGTGTGGGTGGTGGATCAAACGCCGCGGGAATGTTTCACCCATTCCTCAAGGATGACGGTGTTGCTTTTGTTGGCGTTGAGGCTGGTGGGGATGGAGTTGATGCGGGCAGGCATGCTGCTACTCTGGGACGGGGAAGTGTTGGTGTTCTCCATGGTGTCAGGACTTATGTGCTTCAGGATGATGATGGGCAGATTACCACTACCCATTCTGTTTCTGCTGGTCTGGATTATCCTGGCGTTGGACCTGAATTATCTGCCTGGAAGGATTCTGGTCGAGCGAAATTCATTGCCGCTACTGATGAGGACGCGCTTGGTGCATTCCGATTGCTTAGCCAGACGGAGGGAATCATTCCTGCATTGGAGAGTTCGCATGCTGTTGCTGGTGCGGTTCGGGTTGCCAAGGAGCTTGGGCCTGGAAAAGATATTGTTATTTGTCTGTCTGGAAGAGGTGATAAGGATGTGCAGACTGTGGCGGCTATGTTGCCTTCTTTGATGCCAGAGGGAGCATAGGACTAGTATATGGTCTGGGCTATTTTTCGTTTCTTCGGATTTGTTTCTTCGGGTTTCTGATTCGTCTCGTTTCTTTGCTATTCATACCTGAGTAACTACTTTAATACTCTACTCAATTTAATGGGAATTGTTGAATGAACGTCACGCATTGTTATTTGAACACCACATTCCAGGAGTAAGATTTATCGGGCAAGGTGCAATATCAAATCTCGGAGTAATATTACCGAGTATATACCCACGTCCTAATACTACGCCACGTAGGTACAGCATGTGAAAATATATTGGGAAGAGAATCAGATAAGATGTGAGTGAGAACAAATGAACACCAGCTTGCTATTGGGCGAAAAAAAAAATTATATATGAACAAATTGCCGAACTAAGACGGATACAAGAAAAGGCGCCGTTTTATGCGCGCGCATCAATGATACAATGGGCACCATATTCTAATCACATCGCAAGATAAAGAAAATAAAGCAAGTCATTTGAACTTTACAGAGCGATCATAAAGGCACCAGTGGCAAGAGCAACGAGGCCGTAAAGACCGGTCTGCCAAGCACCAATGAAGACAGCCTGGGGGGAGGTGGAAACACCAGCGGCACCGCTGGAAGTGGCACCAGAGCTAGAGCCAGAGCCAGTGGCAGTGGAGCCGGCGTTGAGGGAGCCACTGACGGTGCCAGTGCCGGCAGTACCGGCGGCCTTCAGCTGGGAGCTGCAGGCGCTAGCGGTAGTGGCAGACTTGGTGGTAGCGGCACCGCTGAAGCCACAGGCAGAGGCGGACTTGCCGTTCTTCTTGTAGTACTGGTCCATGGCGAAGGCAAGACGCTGGTTGGCGCTGCATCCGCTGTAGGCACCGTAGACACCGCTGGTACCGTTACCAATGACACCGTCCATGACACCATCCTCACCACCGAGGTAGCTGAAGGTGCTGGACATCTTCTTGGAGGAGATGCCGTCAACGGGAACACAGGTCAGAGAGTCGTACATGCAAGAGCAGAGCGAAGAGTCGATGGCGGGGGGCAGGTTGCTAGCAGCGAGCCACTCGTCGGCCTTGACAGTAGGGCAGCTGCGGCCAACGGTAGTGGAGACAGAGTAGTCGCTCATGGCGACACCGGTGGGGGTAGCCTTCTTCATCTGGGAAGACAGGTTCTCGAAGTCGGTCAAGGTGGAGACAACGGTTCCGGAGGTGGAAACCAGACCGTAGTCGTTGTCGGTCTCGTAGTACATGTAGACAATACCACCGCTCCAGACGTTCTCCATATCAGGGCCGTAGAGAACGGGGACATCAGTGAAGGTACGAGGGCTAGGGTTGTTGCAGCCGTACTCGGAGAAGAAAGCAGGGACGGGGTAGTCCTTGAACTCCTCGGTACGGGCCTGGTATCCGGAAGTCTTGAAGGAAGAGTCACCGCACCACTCATAAATGTTGTAACCGAACATGTCAATGGAGTCGGTGGAATCATCGCAAACCAGGTAGTTAGCAATGTTCTCACGAACACTGGCGTCGTCATCAGTGGCGTAACCGATGGCCAGGGAGGAGCGGTAGTTCTTCTGCTTGATGTAGGTCTTCATGTCACGAACGGCAGCCTTGACGTAGGCCATGGAGTTACTGTTGTTGACCCGGTTGGAGACCTCGTTTCCGGCGAAGAAACCGATGACGTTGGGGTACTGGGCGAAAGCATCAACGACAGAGGAGTAACGATCGAAGATGTCGGCGTTCCACATGGGGTCGCTGGACTCAATGGACTCCGATGGGGAGGACAAATCGCTGATAACGTAGATACCGGCATCGGCAAGGGCGTTCATACACTCGTCGTGAGAGGAGTTGGGGTTGACGGCGTAAGTACGAACGACATTGGTGCGCAGCTGAGTAAGGTAGGGGATATCACGCTTGCAGCTTTCGACGTCGGCCAGCGGGTCAGTGTAGTCGGTGTCGGAGCTACCGCCATTGCGGGCGTTGTAGTCGGGTTGGTAGGCAACACCACGGATGTAGAACTCGGTACCGTTGTTGGAGTAGAAGAACTTCTTGCCCTTGATCTCAATTGAGGGCACAGTTGCCATGGCCGATCCCAAGAGGGACAGACCAGCGATGATGGAGTACTTCATCGTGGAGCGAGCGTCTGAATTGAAAAATGGAAAAACCCCCAAAAGAATGACAGGAAGGACAAAGCCTTTCGTGGATGTAGTGGGATAAGAAAAGCGAATGGAATTGGGGAAAGAAGGAGGGAGGACAAGAAGTTGAAAAGGGAGAGAAAAAGAAACAGAGAGTAGGGGTTGGGGGTCTGGGCTCGGGAAAGGGAAAGGGCACCGGACGGTCCGGGGGTGTGTACCCTGAGAGCTTTTGGTACTTGCCCTTACGCTAGGAACCCCCTACAATGATAGGTCACTTTTCCCCTTCAAGGTACATGCAGGACTGCCAAAGTAACGACGCATCATCAGTGGGCTGTGCCAGCTCCATTGATGTGCGGATGCCACTTACAACTGAAATGATTGGCATGGATCCAGCCTCGCGAAAGATGTGAGACCGATTATATCGAGAGTTTCAGGGTCATTGGTCCCTGAGCTCCACTTCTCACTTCCGCTAGGAGTTATTTGATTGTTTCGGTCCCTGATGGATCCACCCGAACGGACCCTGCACCAATGACCCTGCGTCGTTCTAGCGCGCCCCTGAGACCTGCTCCCCCATTGTATTCGCTAGTAAGCCGCTTTAAGACCCACACTCTGGTCATATTGGACCCTGGTTGGGCCGTCTCAGGGTCTTTTGGGGGTCCTGTTTCTTGGGGGCCCAGGGTTGCGAGTGGATTGGAAGACCCTGAGTGGCCAAAGGGTTTAGGCTCCACTTTCCGATACACAATCCTGCTTTAAGCGGGAAATTATGGGATTGATAAATAAATAGAAACAGGCCAAGGACCCATGGAATCGTCCAATTTCTGCGTCGGATAGATACACCCACCGTATGAAATCCGTATCAAAAACAATGCATGGAAATACACTTTTTCTCTAGATCTTCCCCTATCCATCCCTTTTGGACCTGGAGTCGCAACACAAAAAAGCTTGTCCTTCGCTGCCAAGGCGATCTACTGCAGAGTGCGTGTATGTCGCGATGATGTCAAAAGGAATGCCAACATGGCTCTGATGTCGGAGCATTGTCTCATTCCACAATTTGTCTCAACCTTGAAATAACCATGCCACGCCGTGCCACGAGATCCGACTTGAATATGTACCACCTTCCCATTGCCCCTAGCCAAAGCGACCAATGTCCGTGCCCTTCCTGCCATCTCTTATCTCAACTAGCTTTCTGCCAAATTATGCCAAAGAATGGAGACCATGGAGACGGAGACCTGACGGGTTACATTCCAGAATCTCCCCCATGTGATTGACCAGGCAGAAGCGTTCTGACATCGATCTGAACTCGCATTGTATTGTACGGTTATTTTTGACGGGCAAAACTCAGCCAGTCAGAAATATTCTAAAAAGCGTGCCTTTTCTGAGGAAGTCGAGTGGGGCGTGGGTTGGCCCGCCTTGACGGGACGGCTCAAGTGTTTTGAGTACACAGCGTTGCAGGGCCCCGATTGCGTCACGGAGCAAAGGCATGATTCGACTTTGCTGGTCAGGAAAATGGCTGCCTTTTCCTCTTTGATTTCCCCCTGACTATCACTGTGGGTAATAAATGTGGGTCGCGCATATCAATACATCACGGTGATCCCTCGCGCCGCCACAAACATGTGAGCTACGATCGACCATGCGTCTGCTCCATAGCGTAGTACAACAGTATATTTGTGATACTTCTCCCTCAACTTTTTGATGAGATTTTGTACGGTCGCACTCAATCCCGGAGTTCGAAACTCCTTGGCCTTATACATGAACCATTGGACTGCCCCAGTGGAGATGCATGGCCCTGAAAATGCAGAACACGAGAAACCAATTTGTTCGTTTGTAGGATACACTGGGATCTTCAATCCCTCTTCATCTATTTCTCCTGAATATGGCGAGCTCGTGATCTACAAAATGGATCTCTAGCAGCGCCAATCCCCAAATCCTAAGACAAACCTTGGCAGGAAGGGGCCGAGTTGTTTGTTTTACGATGGTTCGTACTTCAATCAGACACCGGTCCTTCCTCTATGTAACTGCGTCCTTACCAATCTTCACCGATTGTTTTGGCAAGTTTCACCTACCATTTGAGTATGATTCTAATAGATCACTTCTGGGTCTACATTGCGTGGGACTATAACTCCATGAATAGATCGAATCAGCTTTTGGTTTGTGTGGATTTTCTCTCCATGCAGTTTCCTATGGAGTTGTAATACAAAGTGCAATCAAAGCGCACCTTTGGTCTACTATAGCATAGAGGTTCTCTGTCATCGTCATCGTCGACCAACCCTAGATAGAGCCTATCCTTTTTCCAACGTTGTGACATGGCCAGCTAACAAAATCGGTATTTCTGAGCCCTACAAGTGAAGTGACACTTCATATGTCTACCCGTGCACCGTGGGTCTCTCATCAATCGGGCACTCCTTAATTGTGACAGCCTGTACACGTTCCTTCGAAGAGGTGCAGGAATTGTTCTAGCTTAAGAGAACTACTGCGCTATGGGCGTCAGAATACATGGCTCCCTTCCGAGCAAATAGAGTCTCAACACAGGGTCTGCCATAGTATGACGAGAGTTTGCATCATTGGCAGCACATATCTACATCTTTGATCATTGTTAGGAAACAATATCTCCAACAATTCCCTGTTGTCTCCTCGCCACCTCCCTCCATTTGGCAATTGCTATCACAACAATAACCCTCATATCTACATCCAAATCTAATTTAAGTTGAAGGAGCGCACTTCCTCTCCCCCAGAACCTCCTCAGCGAGATAGGTAGCGACAACAAACTCATTCTTCTCAACAACCTTATACTGTCGTAATATCATTTTCAATTCCGCAATGCCAGTCTCCGACACCGCATTATCGCTACCACATACGTCTTTCCCTGCCACTTTAACCAGTAAGTCTTATTTGGTGCGATTTTCCACCTCTTCAATTCAGTCCCTACATCAAGCTCTCATCACCAGAGTCGCGGCGGTCGGCACTGATCTTATAGCTCGTTGTCCAGTGGTGAAGAGGTGCGCGATGAGTTTTCAGCATTAGGTGGAAGTAATTTTGGCTTGCGACGTTTTCATGAGACGTGCGAGCTGACTTTGCAGATTATGTTTGGTGGGTCCGCCGCCGGCTGTGGAAATGACTACGTCGGGGGGCTGAGCTCTGTGAAGGGGTGAGCAGCATCACCTCCATCATAGTCAAGGTCAAGTATCTCATCATTTATTTTGATATTGTTTTTCGTCGGCTGGGAGGTCTGGCGAGATATAAACACATCGGCGATCCCCGCGATTGGCCGCCTCGATAATATCCGACCCAAGCTCTATAGACTTGGGGGCTCTATTGCAAGATGAAGGAAAATTTCCCGGTACTTTCAAAATGGTCTGAATTTATATGTGGTCATGTATAGAAGAACACGCGCTTTATCAATTCTCATTGGTCTATCGTAAACGCCTCGTTATGCCTTTTACGGATCGTTGCGTTCCTTGATATACTGATCACCGGTGCATAGACGGTCTGCACCGATTGGTGTTTGAAAGATGAGGTGTCATCTATTGTAGTGTATCCTATTCCTTGGGCAACCCTGAGTGCATGACAGAACAGTTTGGTCCGATTCAAAAAGCAACCGATTTTGCCTCTATCTGTCCATATCCGCCGTTGTAACGAACAGTGTCTCTCTACCATATCTTTCGTACATTACCACGGCTCTAAATTGTCGCTACTATTCCCCTAATATGCAAATAAAGAACCTTGTGGATTTGAAACAAAACTTCTAACTCCGCGTAGAATTTTAGATTTCCGTCAAAATTATGCCAGCAGCCGAAACACTACCTGGGCGTGATTAAAAGCACCAAGATGAGAAAGTAGGGCAGTCTGTTACTGGGCATGATTGGGATGCTTTCCAAAGTTGGAGATTGCCATTTGGCGTGCTGTTGATCCGGTCCAGTTCCAAATTGAAACTTTGAGACTGAAAACTTCCCTTGGAACTTGACGTTTCAAATTTTTCTATATATATATATCCATGTTATCGTCCAGGGCTTAATCTTGGAACACATATCCATGGATCACTGTCTGCACCCGGACTGACACACCTGGGCATACTCAAAGCATTCTTATGAGAGAAGACAGTATTTGCGAGAGGGTCAAGATTCAACATTTTTGCCAGGGCATTGAGCCCCGATCTTATAGGTCCGTAAGCTGTACAGTAGAATAGCAGATCTCCGGCTGCGTAAGTGCTCCACACTAAATATAGTAAGCGCAGGCAGCAACATAATGCAAAGAACCCGCAAAACAGATCGCAGAATAAATGTCCCCAGTGTCCGTCAATTAGCGCTTGTGCTTATTTCCACCTGAAGACTTCTGGAACTATCAACCCTGGGCCTCTCTCATCACGGTTTCATGCCCATTCTCTGGCTATCACATAAGCCTGCTCGGGCCGTCTGATCACTACGGGCGCCAGCACACAATGGTTTTTTGATTCGTCGACTGCAGAAAAGATGACACAAACGCTCAAACTTTGGCGCCTAACATGATCTACAGTAAGGGCTCTTCTGGGGAATGTGGCTAGGGGGTGCTCTGTACTGCCACTCCGATTTTTCCCGTCTGTGCGTCGTACAGCGGATCACCCCAGATGTCAAAGCCACCGACGTATCTTGTGTTGCGACTCGCAGCCTCATGCTGACACGTCGTATCGCAGACACATTGGCAAAACTCCACCCGGGTGATACTATATTCACCATGGATATAAGTATTGTCAATTTTCCCCCCAGGTGCCTACGCATACCAATGCGCTCCGACTGGAGAACACGTGACTCACATCGGACGCGACGTGGCTGTTTCTACAGAAATGGACAAGGGGGTTTGTGGCGGTTGGCCTGGAATCGCCTCCCATTGCCGTGTTCTGATTGCTCGATGCACCGCTTGGACCCACTAATTAGCGGGACAACAAATGAAGGAAAGTCTTGCAAGCCCACATGTCCAATCAGCGACCGAGGGTATGGCGTGGCCGTGTTATGTGCCACAAATGTCAATCGTGAGCCATCAGAACCGGAAATCCATGCGGTGTGACCTAACTTGTCACTGAATGTTGGGCCCAGAGATCATTACCGAATAATGATGTGATGGCTGCCAAGAGCCCAAGATATGGACAGGAAGCTTCAACCCGTGAAGCACTCTTGTATTTCTTGGTATTTAGGTTTTTGGTGGCTCTCCGCCAACGCACTCTTTCCCTTGGCAGTCTGATACAAGATCCCCAGGAGGACGACGCAATCTGGTATATATTAACGGGCTCGTTAGACAGAACTTTTGCAATTGAAATGATTTATTCTGAAACTCCATTGGCGTCGCAATAGTGACTATAGTGCCGAAGTGCCAAGCTTCAACTCCACCTGATTGCGATCGCCCCTGGGACACAGCCACACTGGATGGAAAATCCAAAGGAATCGCAACAGCATACAAACCCAATTTCCCAATTTCCCCCAGTTCTTTACCGACTGCCCCTTTGATTGTCTTCTTTTCTTTTCTCTTTCTCGCACTTTTTGTGTGAATGTCGCTCTTTGTTTGATTCCAACCCTCCCTTGCTTCGCCCGCTCCACCCTTTGGCTTGGTGTTTGGAGAATTCCCAACATTTGAGAATCTCAATTGGAACTTGAATTCTTTGATTATCCCCATAATATCATCCTGTGGCTTCGAGACCCTCAGCCACCTTCAAGCTTCACTCCACCCACTGAGCCTCGTATGCTATTCCCTCTTTGAAACAGACTTTCACACTTGTAAGTCCTATTCCGCGCGCTTACGCCAGCGGTGAGGCGATGCCAGTCTGACCAGGCTGTCGCTTTCTCTCATAAACCCTGATCCCTGCTCCTCGGCTTCCAGAGTTCTACTGGTTCCAAGGTTGGGCTATATCTGGCATCAAAACACGACGAAGCGAGTGTAAGGCACATTCATTGACACATCCTTTAGAATAACCATATCAAAGCCCAATTAATATCCCAATTAATATCTCGCGCTTTCACAATGCGTAAGTCTTCAAGTTCTCTGCCTTTTTATAACCAAATGTTGCTCCACCCAAGAAACCATCATACCTCACACTTTGGTTCATACTCATCAACACCCATACTAAGATGGCATTAGATATCTATCGACGCGAGGCACGCAGAAATGCATGGTACGACGGGGAAGACGAAGAACCTTCCCGCAATCCGTTCAAGAAGTTCCGCAGACGCCCACAACGCAGGCACTCTATTCAACTGGAGGCCCAGACGCGCAGCGTGAACGATCTCTCCCTATCAGAAGACCAGCGCCGGAAGCAGGACTTCGAAAATGACGGTCTGACTGTGCCCAACTACGCCAATACATTTCCTCCAGGAACAGCCACCAGTGATCAATTCACAGCAGCTAGCGCTGAGCGCAACGAGCCGTCGATTGGTAGCCAGAATCCTATCAACGTTACCTCGGAGCGGGGATTTGAACCGGAAGTTGAAGAAGGAAGTGGCAAGACTAGACAGCGGAAAGGTGTCTTCGGTCATTTCAAGCGTGGGTCGACGGAGGAAGAGCTGAAGGATGAGACAGAGGATATCAAGCCCCCTAAATTCACAGTTGCGTCGCAGTTGAGGGCGACTATCTTCAATTCTTGGATCAATGTTCTCTTCATTGCGGCGCCGGTTGGTATTGGGCTGTACGCTGCTGATGTGAACCCGGTTGCTATTTTCGTGGTCAACTTCATTGCTATCATTCCCTTGGCTGCTATGCTCAGTTTTGCAACCGAAGAGATTGCTTTGCGGACCGGTGAGACTATTGGTGGTCTTCTGAACGCTACCTTTGGTAATGCCGTCGAGTTGATCGTCGCTATCATTGCGCTGGTGAAGAAGGAAGTCGTCATTGTGCAAACTTCTCTCATCGGTAGTATGTTGTCGAATTTGCTGCTCGTCATGGGCATGTGCTTCTTCTTCGGCGGTATCAACCGCATGGAGCAACACTTCAACGTCACCGTGGCCCAAACAGCCGCCAGTATCCTCGCAATCGCTGTCGCGGCTTTGATCATTCCTACTGCCTTCAGCTGGTCTGACGGTCAGTCTCGCCCTCCCTCTTTCCGTGAATAATATCAACAGAAGCTAATATTTATCAAGATTCCACAGGTCACGCGGACAAAGTTGCGCCTCTGTCTCGAGGCACCAGTATCCTTCTCCTCGTCGTTTACGCCTGCTACCTCTTCTTCCAACTTAAGTCTCATGTTGAGATCTACAACCGTCCCAGCCCGAAGGTCGAGAAACGTCGTCAAAAGGTCACTGAAGGCGACACTACCCGTAATCTTGCACAAATCGGCAAGATGACCGCAGGCACGATGGGCGGTGAACACGCACAGCAAATGCAAGTGTTGGATCCGGATGATGAACCCGATCAGCCTCAGTTGCATATCTGGGTCGCCGCGCTCACACTTGTGATCTCAACTGCTTTTGTTGGTGTCTGTGCCGAATTCATGGTGAGTTAAGATGCATTTACTTGCAAGATTCCATTCAGGGATCTAATATAAACGTGTAACTAATACGGTTCTTCCCTAGGTCGACTCCATCAGTGCCTTGACTGCTACTGGTAGCATCGGTGAGACCTTCGTTGGTCTTATCCTCCTACCTATCGTCGGTAATGCAGCGGAACACGCCACAGCCGTCACAGTAGCCTGCAAGGATAAGATGGATCTCGCCATCGGTGTGGCCGTCGGATCCAGTATGCAGATTGCCCTGCTTGTGCTTCCGCTGGTCGTTGTCATTGGATGGTGCATGGGTGTTGATGACATGGTACGATCTTATGCCCGGAACCAAATATCCAGTATTGTTGACACTAACTTCCTCAAAAAGACTCTCTCATTCGACAATTTCCAAGTCATCCTGCTCTTCGTTGCCGTTCTTCTGGTATGTCTTGCTTCTTTAAGGGAATTATGGATTTCCCAGCTAACATCGTTTCAAGGTCAACTACCTCATCGGGGATGGCAAGTCCCATTGGCTTGAGGGTGTCTTGCTTATGACTATGTATTTGCTTATTGCTCTTGCTGCTTGGTTCTATTAGACTTGATAGCCACCAGGTGTATGGCTGCATGACTAATAGTGGTTATCTATTTCTTGGTTGCTATTCCATTCTTTATGTATTATTCCATAATTACTTGAGAACCTTTCAAAATATCTAGGCGACGGGATAATACCTAATACGATGCTTGGTAAAGTTTTGATTTCGTAAACTATTTTACGTCACCGCAATGCCTTGTAGCCCTGGTATTTGTTCAACATTGTATGGGTAGAGTGTTGAATATAATCTCCCGTGACACTGAGATCTTTGTTCCGCATTGTATTTTTCGAGGCTTTCCAGAGATGCATATACTTCACACATAGGTACAGCATATCATTGTAGGCTCTGGAAAGAAATCGAGCAAGCAACCCTGGATAGAGACCCTCTTTGCTCGCGGATTGAACACATTTATCGGCCTCAAAGACTCTCTAGAGCACCAACGGATTATTGGGGTAAGAAAGGAAACTATATAGTCAATGCCGATAATCCTACTCCCCTACGGTTTGGCAATCCGACCATGACATACAACCCGGCATTCCATGGATCAGTAGGCCTCAAGCATCTAGGGCAACAAAGACATGCTCTGTCTATAAAGCATGATTGTAGAAAAGGTCAAGCTTGCATTCCTTCGTAGGTAAAAATAACTGACACTTGAGTACTCGAGTCAAAACATTGCCTAGCATAGGTCCATATGCACTAGATCCCTAATTGGAATTTCCACGCTCAAACACGCCCCTTCGAGAAGGAGGATACCCACTCATTGGCCGTCATAAGCTGGTCTGCGATCGCGGGCCAAATCAGATTGACTGCTGCATCTTTCATCTCAATCGAAAATGCCGCAGTTGCGTCAGTACTGATTCAAAGTTAGCAAACTCGTCACAAGATCTTCGCCTTTGAACATCGGAAGTAGACTGAAACTCACATCAAGGTGACATGAAAGCCACTGTTCAATCAAAAAGAATCATCAGTAAAGTGTCCAACTAAATGGGTAGGTGGGTTACGGATACGTACAGTTCGCGAGCAGCACGCGCAGTAGACTCCACACATGTGTTGGTGGTCAAGCCTGCCAACACAACGTGAGTAATATCATGCTGCCGGAGTTGATAATCCAGGTCGGTGTTTGAGAAGGAACTAGCGTTATATGAGTTAGTATCATTCTCTAAACAATGTAAGGATCCGAATAGGGTTGGTCTTCCAATAATTACCTGCTGTTCCAGTGCCGAGAGACAACTACATCGCCATTGCTAGGCTGAGGTTCCAGTTCTTTCAGAATCTGGCCACCAAACTCTTCGGAGAAAGTCGCTTGCTCTTTGATTCGAACGTGCAACTCATTCATGTGGTTCCAGCCTGAGTAAGTTCCATCCTTGGTGATCTGATGAAGACCATAGAAGATAGGAATGCGGGCTTCTCTTGCGCCGGCAACCAGCTCCTTCATATGTTCGAAAAAGTTGGACGACTCCAAGCTAGCCTTGACGAGAGGGTACAACTTTCCATCGGGATGGAAAAAGTCATTGAGCGGATCGATAAGAAGGACAGCAGTATGGGAGCTCATTGTTGCAGATGATCGAGTAGAAATTTTGTCTGATGGAAGGCAATTAAACCACTGCACCTGGTCTGCATTCTTATATCCTCTCCATCATTGTCTGATTTATAAACCGTCGGTGTTCGGTATTTGATCATTGCGAGTTGCAGGAGGTTATTATTCAACATTGCTGTGAATTATTATTCAACAAAAAAGAAAGACTGCCTAGATTACGCATGAGTTCTGTAGAGGCGCTGTGACTTCCGTTTTTGGACTAGCGCTGGCGAACGTCATCGGGTAGCCGTGGACAACGTAGCTCTCAAAAATTCTACGAGATGTATTACCTCTTTAGACTTACTCCAAACACATACCTGGCAGTCACTGAGCACCATTGAAGTAGATGGCCATCACTGGAGACTCTGAGGCTGTCTGCTAGTCGCCAGGTTGCGCCATGCCGCTTTACCCAGGAGCTTCTCAAGGGTGCGATGAATGCCG
Organism: Penicillium sp. VS I D KN; assembly: GCA_019775415.1. Taxonomy (NCBI): domain Eukaryota; kingdom Fungi; phylum Ascomycota; class Eurotiomycetes; order Eurotiales; family Aspergillaceae; genus Penicillium; species Penicillium sp. VS I D KN. The sequence continues at coordinate 185,846 of JACWFT010000036.1, read as the reverse complement.
TCGACGCCGCAAAAAGGTAAGGGTATTGGTCCATGTCTAGAGTGATACGCTTGAATCCTAGTCCAATGCTGAAATCAAAAAGTGTGATCTTAGTAAACCTGAATGTCTTCGGTGCAGCAAAGCTGGTATCAAATGTAGCAGTCCAAAAGATTCGCGGACATTCATCAATCGGAACGCTGCAAATCTGACCCAACAAAGTGATAAAAAAGCGCTAGTCCATGCATTACAAAGTAGAAGAAAGCCAAAGTCAACCGCCGCTAGCTTTGAGAGCTCAAGTGGCTCGGATGAATCTCCATCCCGAAGAACTCCGCCAGCTGCTACTAAGCCAAGTCTACCCTCTGATATGAATTCCACTGATTTTCCTGGGCGCCTGACGCTCTTGGCACTAGTTGAAGACTTTGAGCCTGGTTCCAAAGGGGGTATCTTCAGCGGCGATAGAATATCGCGAGCCGACCCCAATTATTCGAGCGCAGCTTTGTGTATTCGAGCTTTACTGCCGCTCACACACTTGCGGATTGACTCGCTCGCTTTACCAATTTTCAGTCTCCTTACGACTTATATGGGGAACCTGAAAAATGACATAAAGCTAGCACAGCTTGCACAGTCATCGTATACGTCCGCGTTGAAAAAGGCTCGTCCACATATCCAGCAGGTCATAGAGAATGGCCAACGCGGTGCTCAACAAAAGGCCAACATTGAATTGATCTTGCTACTAGCTATAGCTTTTCTAGTATTTGAGGTGAGAATATGGTCCATAAATGATACAGAAGCGAAATATCTTTTCCTAAATTCTTTTCCTAGTACGTGAACGAGAATGAATACTCAGAAGTAGCCCTTCTGGCCCACATCCGTGGTGTGTTAAGCATCTTAGAGCTCTATGGGCCGCACAATTTCTCTTCACCACAAATGCGACAGGCTTTTAGTGGATTCAGGGGGATCTTTGTATGCCTTCAGTATCTGCCGCAGTTGCTTTCACTAACGATCGCTACAGCTTTCTGTTAGACTTGACAAACATAACCCAACCTTCCTCGGCGATTCAGATTGGATACGTCTTCCATTTCTGAATATTCGGAAGACCAGAAAGGAGCTTCTTCACGATATCGCGTTGCAGATGCCACGGCTCTTTTACCAAACAAATCGATGGTTCCATGGGGTTGAGAATTCTGCTCCCAACGATTCCAACCGCGGAGAATACTCGGACGCTCCGAGGAAATACACAGAAGCCGCTCTCGCACTTTTACATGATTACTGGGTGGTCTTCGATCAACTGGAAGATTGGGAAAGCAACTGGAAAGCTTCTGAGCAAGGTCCCCTGTATTGGCATTCTAATATCCCAATGTCCAGCAAATTGGTCGACATCGACCCAGTTTGTATACCTTCATTCCCAGCTGAAACTTACCAAGTTCGATTCCGAAATACCCAAAAGGCAGGACTTGCTATTGCTCTCTGGTCTTTCCGTCTGGAACTTCTTATGGGAATGATCAAACTCCAGCAAAGCTTATCTGACATACAGGCTGAATCATTGGAAAAGAACTTGGCCATGGCAGAAGAAACTGCTTTTCTGATTCTGCAAACGGCACCATACCTTACAAGTTGTTTTGAGGGTACAGTGGCTTCAAAGGCACCGCTTCGGACTATAACGAGATTTTTTGAGCTGAGAGCTTTGGAGCGAGGCTGAGATCCACCGTCAGCTAGCATTTGAGCGCGGAGAGGCGATCTCGTTCCCAGTTTCTGTAGGAATGAACTGTGTATCCCGAGATATGCTCGCCATGACAACACAACACCTCACAGAGAATGATTTGAGCACCCTTGTAACGCTGTCATCCAAATCCCTCAAGTCGTTCGCATCATTCTGTAAGCTTTGAAATTGGTGGCAGTGTTTAGGAAGCACCTATCTGGGTGCCTATTGATACCATGTTATGCGAGTGAAAAGTGTGATACATAAAAACTCAATAAAGTTGGGTTTGCCGTGGTCAAAATGTACCAGGATAAGGATCTTGAGATAATCATTTATTACTGACTTGAGTAACATGCTGAGTTTAGCTTTCACCTGAATGTAGACACCTTATTACGCAGCGATGTACCTGGTCTATTACATAAGGGATCTGTGAAGCAATCCGAGAGAAAGTTGAGAGAGGAACAAGGTAGACACAACTGAGGCAAGTGATAGGCACGAGACCTTTCCCAAATCCCCGTACTCAGACGTTGCTAAGACTAATTTAGTGGTCAATTTACCCGTACGGGGAGCCCAACAACTAGCCCCGGGACGGCTTCTAGATGCAGGCTAATGTGTTTCCGTAACTTAGCCAAATTAAATTATCCCGGTTGCTATGGTAGAATTTGGTGCTTACCCTGTCCATACGCCAAGCCGTACCCTGTCCACACACAAGCCTTACCCTGTCCACACAAGCCGTCCACGGAGTCCGATAGCCACAAAAAAAAAAAAAGGAAATCCAAAAAATCAATACCCAGCAATAGCCGACGGCGGCGTAAGCACAAAATTATAAAAACGTGGAACATCACACATGACGAAACCATAAAATTCAATGGCTAAACAATCAAGCCCGGTAGGCATGACATAACCATCGGGGCACTCGGAATCGGGATCCCACTGTGCCTGGATTTTTTTACCCGAACCCGATGTGGGGATTTGTGGGTTGTAATCAAATGATCGGGTTCTGCATTCTGATGACATACGTGGGGGTCAATGACAAAGACCTTGGCTAAAGGATGAGATTGGGACTGGCATTCAATAGCTATTTACAAGTCCATATTGTTTGGCAGGGTTGTTGAGGAAAAGTCAAGCTACGCGGGCTGGCTGGGCTGGGCTGGGCTGACGGTCGGAGTCGGCTCCGCGTCAGGATAGGATCCCGCAGAAGCCGATCGGTTATTCTCCGAAGGTTCGTAGATTCCAGAAAACAACAAGTGAAATTTTTGAATTACGTTAATACCAGGGTCCACGTAGTTTCTGCATCCACCTGTAGCTCGATTTCACATCTGCACTTTCAGCAGGAAAGCCATCTAGAGGTTAGTTTTAAGTAAATATCTCCCATCAATCAGGCTTCTCTTGCCATGACAGACCGATTCGGTAATCCGAGCGCGGGATTTTCCCTGCTAATTCTCATGGAGCCAGGGCCGCGGCCCCGGTCGAGGATCGGGTAAAGGGCAGAAAGGATCATCAATTGGGTAAATCTCCAGGGGGGGGCCACTTTTTATTTTTTTTGTTTTTTTTTTTGTTTTTTTTTTGGCTGGTCAGCTGGGGGGTTATATACTGGTTCATTGGGTCATTTTGGGGGTTTGGTTCTGAGCCGGGATCAGGTTACCCCCAATCTACTGAGTGGGTGTACATGGCCCCAAGCCAAGACCAGAAAAAAAGCATAAGGGAAATGGGAAATGAAAAGGGGAATGGGGAGCCGAGAAGTCGGGGAATGTCCCGGGTTTTCATTTATGATTACTAGAGAACAATGTCATCGGAGTCAGATGTGGAGAAGATTTACAAAGACAATATGCAACATGGTTATGGTTGCAGAGACCGGGGAATGGGAAAGCAGCGCTTAAATTTCCCTTTTAAGCTTTGCTTTTTGTGTTTCTCCGCATCACTGAACCGGCCCTTTTGCGAGGAACAGAATATCCACCGGGGAAAAGTCAAATGAGGGACCCACCGAGGTCTTGACACGAGGCAAAAGGAATATCCCGTCTCGGGATTGGCACATGATGGCTTTACGGTATTTCTGTTTTTCTCCACTGGTACGTAAAGAGACATCAATTAGACCCGAATGATTTCCCTAAAACAGTTAAAACAGCACATAACTGTGGGCCTCATCACTGTAAGGGAAATTCGGGCCATAGCCGGCCTTACGTAATATGAAATTAGGAAATGCGGGGTTGGCCGGGGTCGGTTCGCTCACGCTTCGGAGGCTGGGGACCAATCATAGCCGTGAGTCGGACGGGGCCGAGAGTCGACGGGACTGCCGTGGGGGATAATTGAAATTCTCGGTGTATGACTATCCCGTTCATTCCTGACAGCAAGGGGGCGTTTTATTTTTATTTCCTTTTTGTGGATTTCGCGGTTGGATACTACTCCTCCGTACAAAATAACACTGTAAACAGGTTCTAAGGTTGTCGGATCACCCATGCAGCTCGGCATCGGGTTCTCGTTTGCTGCAGCTTGAACGAGGTCTAGGGTATGATCATCGCATTGCGGTGAGATTCCGTTCATATTGGTTGGACCGAAAGAATGAAAGACCGGGGCCCCGGGAAGCTGTGCGTAGGGGTGACACGATGACATGACGGAGCCCTCCGTCAATCAAGAGCAAAGAGTAGGCCGATCCTAGCGAGGGACTAAGTACTGATGTAACTCCCGGAGTGTAGGAACGAGGATCAATCGCGGATCTTCTTGTCTCTGCGGGGAGCCCCGGTCGTGTGCTTGTCAAGTCTGGAGGAGGGGGGGGGGGGGGGAAGAAAGTNNACGATAATGTCTACCCGAGGGATCACAGATGGGAAATCCGAACATGTTCCCCTCATTTTTCCTTTTCTCTTTGCCTCCTCGGTATATTCAATGTATCCGTGGCTCCGTGGCTTTCCCCAGGGCCATGTGGGAGTCTAAGCCCTAGAATCCCTCATGTGGAGTGCATTTGGGTCTAACCGTTCTTGCTGTACTCTCCGACTTTTGTCCATCATTTCCGTTAACCAGAAGTGGACTTCCCGACTCGGGAAAATGTACGCTGTCATCTTTTGTACGAGATCCAGCCATTTGCCGATCGGAAGACCAGGGTCCGTGTACATTAAGGACGGGATGATCCTGGAGAAAATGATGTCGTCCGATCTCTCATATTTTGGGCCTTTCCCCACCCATACCAGATTTCCATTTCCTCTTCGCTTCTAATCCTTCCCGTATGGAGCGGAAAGTGACCGTGGGATTGGTATTTGAGCCAGTTCCATCTAGACCTGGACCAACACGGTGTCACCCTTTGGACATGTTCCACTGTCGGGAAGTTGGGTTGAGTAAAGAAAGGATCATGAGATCCCAGCTCGGACCTCTGTCCAATACTACGTGGTTGAAATTCGGCCTCGGGTTTGTAAATTAAGCAATCGGTCTTCAGGTGAACATGGGGTAAGACTAGGAAATATGGGGTAATTTATACCGGTCGATGTAAAAAATACAGCCCCATTGAACTAAAAAGCTCGGCATCCGGAAAACCTGGGGGCTCCACTCTCCACGAATCAAGCCAGCGCGCGTCCTTGCATACCTTGGGCCTCCGCAATTTCAAATGCCCAGTTCCCCAGCGGCTCTCGGCTCCAAACCGTTTTGATTTATCCATACTCCGTTCCCTTCCGATCTTCTTTTCTCCATTTGCATTCCCGGTCCCGGTGCCCCGTGGACTTTCTTTTCCCCCACACTCCGCCCATTCCCGTCTATCCCCCTTCGGGTTCTTCTCTCCTGGAGTTACTTTCCTTGTCCACACCGTGACTTAGGTATGTATGGGTAACATATCGTTGCGCAAATGAGCTAGAATGTTAATATCGGCAATAGATCAGGTTCAATACAAACACGAACAAGGTCTAGATTCATACCTCCTCATAATTCGCTACCATCTCACTTGGACAGTGAACCCAAGCGAAACCAACAGCATTCAACAGCAATCCACAGTGATAAATGGGATTCCACACTCCAGATTGAGCGTTTTACCTCCCAAAGTCGTGCCCGCAGACGTGGGGTCTGCCTATCTACAACCATGCGGTCCAGTATCGCTTGCGCTCGATGCCGGCGCAGTAAAATCAAGTGCGTCAATTCCGGCATCGATACCACCTGCCGCGCGTGCGAATCCTCCGGCCGAGACTGTGTCTACCCAACCCCCGCCATTGGTATAAGTGGAAATAAGCGAGATCTGGCCGCGCTCGTCGATGGGGAGGATCGCAATGGAGACTGGGGAGATGGACCGAAGCGACCACGCCAACGCAAAATGCCCGGGATTCCAGGGTCTTCGCCAGGCTCCAAGGCCGGTCTCGATGCCCTCGATGCCTCAATCCTTACTACGAAAGTATGGGAAGCCGTCTTCGATCTATTCCAGTCGCATTTCGCTACACATCTACCTTTCCTCCACCCAGCCACTTTCCTCGGGCAAATACGTCAACTGTCCACCCCAGCACCGCCAACCCCGATCCAGGTAGAGGGACAGGAAGCTGTGCGCAATGTTGCTTCCAAGGCCGATCCGTCCTCGTCACTAATCCCGCTGGGAGTCCTCGCATTAACCGCTCGGTTCCACCCACCTCTCGTCGCATTCCACTCCCCCGCGTCACCCGGACACTCATCGAACCCGTTGGCAGCATCGGAATTCTACGCGACAGCTTTGCGAAGCCGGCTGGCCGGCCTCGATGGCGCAAGCCTGGCTGTGCCCGACCTGGCCCGAGTCCAGGCACTCCTCATGCTAGCGCTCCATGAATGGGGTATGTGCCGTGGTAAGAGCGCATGGGTATATGTTGGAATGGCGATCCGGCTTGCTCAGAGCATGGGCTTACCATTTGAGCTGGAGAATGAGTTTCCGTCGCGGGATTTCTCCCGCTCGTCCCCGGGCTTCAAGCCCGAGGCTGATCATTTCGGGCTTCTTCGTCGAATGGAACCAAAGGAACAAACCTCAGATGATGTAATTGCACAAGAAACCAAGCGTCGGACCTTTTGGGCTTGTTTCATTCTCGATAGGTGCCTGAGCAGCGGCAAGTATCGCCCGCGCATGATCAACATTCAGGATCTCGGAATCCAACTTCCGAGTGATAATGCCTTTGCTTTCGGAGAGCGGGTTCGGACAGCCCGGTTAAATGAGCCGACTGTGCGTCGCCCACAGAGTTTCGGGGCTCAAGGCGTGCAGATCCCGAGTATTCGACAGAGTTTAGGGTTGGGTGATGATAAAATCCCCCCTACGAACGGTACCTCTGATGGCAAGGCTTGGTCGCCAATCTCACGGCGCAAGGACTCGAGTGAGGATGATGTCGATCGATGGGAAGTTGGTGCTGAGGAGTCGGTCCTGAGTAGGGTGATTCGCATTATTCGCATTTGGGGAAGCATCGCCAAATGGTCTTGTGCGGGTGGCCGAAGAACGGAACAGTACCCACCATGGCATCCCGAGTCGCGCTTCGCAACGCTGCGAATGCAGCTAAATGAGTTCCAGGACAGCCTCTCTCGCAACCTCCAGTACTCGGTCCGAAATACTGATACCCATATCATGTACAAGACCACGCTAGCCTCTTATACTGTCATGCATGTCGTCTACTTCTTGTCGGTCATCGTTTTGCACCGTGCTTATATTCCATTTCTGCCCCTCCGTTGCAATGAGCCCATTGGCCCCTTGGACGAGCCCTTGCTGCCTTCTGATAAGGCCAGTGGCCCACCCGAGGCTTTCTGGCGAGACAGCGCCCGTGAGTTGTCCAAGGCGGCTCGTGAGATGATCGACCTGGTTGCAACGTGTCAAGGCCGCGGGGCTCTCGTTGAGAATCCCCTTGTCGGCTTTGCGATCTACAATGCCGCCTTCATTGGTGTGTATAGCTCTCATTTCCCCCACATGGATCCCGACGGTCTCCTCGCTGCCAGACCTCCGCCGGCCAGTCATGATAGCCAACTGCCCGGTGCAGTGCAGTCCCGCAAGGCCCTGGATATCCTACGGGAGATGCGGCCACGTCTCAAGATGGCTAGTGGATGGTTCCGTACCTTAAATAGGCTCCACACCTACTTCTCCAAGGTTAAGCGGGACTTCCGCCGGTACTCTCGCAACCGCCTTGATAGTATGTCGGACGTGTCTGATCATGGGGGTATGAACGGCGCTCGACCGGTTCGAGAAGGTGGTCTTGGCGGTGGCTTGGAGGAATTCAAGCTTCTGGAGAAGCTGTTCCTGGACTTTGGGTCCATTGAGGATCAGCTGCAAGATTCAATGGATGAAGATGGTATTGCAATTGCAATGGGTGGTGACTTGATGCCCGACCGCATGACAAACCTCAGCGACGCCGGTAGCAATGCAGTCAAGAGTGAACTTGGGGATCCCAGCGAACAGCAACTGGACGGTGCCGGTGGTCGTCGTGAATCCTGGGTGCCCGTCAATAGTCCTGGCCTGCCTTTACCCAGCCACGACGGAGACCGCCGCCCCAGCCTTCCTTTGCCTAACAGCAACCGTCCTATGCCATCGCAGTCCCCTTATTCTTTACCATCTCTGCAACAGCACCACCCAGATGGCCCTATGTACACCTCCCCTCCCAGCCTTCCATCATTGGTAGCCACCACACAATCTCCCTCGCAATATCTCACTGCAACAACCAATCGGCTGCAGCCCATCAACTCTTGGCTCCCTACTCGCCAGAACGCACCCCCTCCATACTCACAGTCGCTGCCACCCATCAATGCTACTGCGCAACATGTACCTGTCCTCCCACCGCCAGGATCAGGTGCCCAACTGGCCCCCTCACCACCCTTGACTTCGACTGAGGGCCCCGACACCAGTCTCCTGTCAACCAGTCTTGGCGGGGATGATGTCATGGCCTTCCTGGACGGAGGGGACTGGGCACAACTATCTATGATCCAACCCTCAGAAGTCGGTATTCCCACCGGATGGCTCAGCACCGTGTGGACTACCTTCAGCCGATAGGTGCTAGCGAAGTGTTGACGCTCTTCTCTGTACTATTATTCATTTACGACTCTCTCTTGTCCGTTACGTTACGTCTTACGTATTGTACGACTATCTACATCCTGATCGCCGGCGACTTGAAAAAAGGGGAAGGAATCTCGAGCTTGTTTTTTGTTTGAGGTGTTCGAAGGACTTGTGATCCGATCCGGGCTGGCTTTACCTGGATTTAATGGGTTCAGGCCCGATGGGAACTCTCAATCTTGATACCCAACCTCAGGCCTAGCTACTGCTTGGTTCTTTCTCTCCATTTCTTTGATTTGAATTATCCCCGGCGCAGGAGGTTCCGTCAAAGGGGTTTATTCTTGCCTATTTCTTTGCTTAGTACTTTACTCCCGCCGTCTCTTTTCCAGCTTCTTCTATCTCTGTGTCATTTCATGTTCTGTGTTCTAGCGAGCGTTGGTCGGGTAGGCAGGGCATGACTGGCCTGCCCTTTGTTTTTTGCTTTCCTGCCTTGTTTTCCTTGTTTCCATTCAGCCCTTGCTTGGGACGCGATTATGATGAGCTATGGCGTTATGCTGGGCTAAGCCTGTGTTGTCTGTTATTGTCAGTGTTACTGCAATAAGCTTATGCTTATGCTTAGGTATTCTTTTGACTGATTCGTCGAAACAAATGATTTGCCGGGAGGCTTTCTTACGTTTCATTATTTCCTATCTTACTCCGTCACTTGATGCTTAGATGCCGTAGTAATGGATACTATGTCCAATTTCAGGCAGTAAGCCGCGGGTCTATACCGATCAGAAAGCGAACCATTGACGAAATACAGAGTAAATAAACACATTATAATACATCTAAGCCAAACCCTCCTGTATGCCTCTCACATAATCCATCCGCATCCTATATGCCCCATCATCCCCATTCAGAACTTTCTTCTCTTCTAACAACTCCATAAGATCAAGCACATAATCCTGACAATTCCACCCCCGAATATCATCAAGAACAGCAGCCTCACTTGCGATCTTTTGAATATCGTTCGCTTTCGTGACGTCCACGTTGCAAATATAGATCAACTCAAGTAAGTCGGGCGATTTTCGTATATCTTTGGCTTCAGGTTCATATCGGAAACGACCATCCGATCCTTTGACTTGGAGGACAGTCTTGTTATTCTGGTTCTCTTCATCGATGAAGAGACCCCACTGTTTGAAGACGCCGTCACCCTTACTTATGGCAAGAAAGAGCGGAATAGTAGACATTGGAGAATGTGGATGCTGCAGGTGTTTCTAAGATTAGTCTCTGGTATGGATATGGCACATCTTGATAACGGACGACATACAATGGCGTGGGTTGTTGCCAGGGACCGTGAATCGTATGTGAACATTTGAACGGATCAAGCTTGAGAAGAGATCAATCAGAGATTAAGTACTAGAGCTTGAATTCTGAGTATCCAGACGGCGATCATTGTCCTAATATTTATGTGCCTCATGGACTCAACGTCCCCGCAGCCCTGCTCGAAAATAGATTGGCGCCAAACTACGTACAATGGAGAATATTCGGAAGGGGTTTACTCCGCGCATATGCAATGGCAGCGAGACGCGCAAGATGAAACATTCACACTTGATGGCGCTGAAGCGTAAATCTTGCATGTTTGCACATCCTAAGCGCTGGGAGTGGGTCAAGGTGATGTCTGATAGTATCCCGCCAAAGCTGGCTAATCTACGGTACTGTAGCCGAGCGGGTTCGTCAGGCAGCAACTGCTGATCGTTGCCTTGTATCAGGGGTAGTTAATGCCCAACATCACGCGTAATGGTCTCTGTGTAATGGGTTTACCTTTATGTTTTAGTTCTTTTTCAGCTGGCAGAAGCCAAATTTTATTTGTGTCCGCCTTTTTGGCTCGGTGGGTCCAGTGGGGAAGTTCTGTCGCAGTTGCAGTAAAGGCATGCACGTGCGCGATCTGTACTAATGGTGCACTAGCCGAGATCTGCCTAGGTGTTCGATAGAAATAGAATGTGTTAAGGTAGGACTTGTCGGGGGAGTCAGCTCCAGATAACAAATGAGAATGTGAAGGACAGATTTGTGATATATGATGATCATGCTGGGTTTGCCCGTGTTGCGGTATCGAATCCTAATCAGTTAATGATCTCTGGTGGAGGTTCGCATGACTCCGCACGATCTGTTGTGTGGCTGTACAGTACCAATAGAATGGCAGAATGTTATGTAGATACCTGAATTAATGACGAGGCACTGGTGGTATCTTGGCCCCAAAACTGGGCATGTTTCACCTGGGAGATCATTCGAAATGGCTACATGATGCATTAATCGTCATACTATTTCGATTCCATATCTTAAGCTTAATTCAGGTTCAATTGACTCAAAATTTCGGCGAATTGCTGGTCCTTTAGACCTTGGCTTTGAATTTAATAGAATACGACCGAATTTACAGGAAAGGTATCTCCGTAGAGCGGTGGGCAAGGCTCATCTCAGAAATCCAGGCTGCCCCTCCACTCCACTTCGTGAGGCTGAGCTCCGAACCATCATGAAATATAACGTAAACTCTTAAAATATCTGGTTGTAGGCATATTCCTCAGTCCCAGCCTCCAACTCGCTAAATCACTCAAACAGCCTCGCAATCTCAGGACTTCATCCAATTTCTGTCTATCTATGGAGGGCACTCTTGCTGAAATCGTGCATCGCCACGAGCTGCCTTCACTACACGATGAAGATCTTGTCCGGCTACTTCACGCGCAGTTTGGCCCAGAGATTGTCCACTTAACGCGTGTTCCACACGCCATGGAAAAAGATGAAGGCGAAACTCCTTCGCTCGGCAACCTGACCAAAGATACCGAAACTGCGCTCAGTCCCTCGAGACTATTGTTCAAAACCGATTTTGATGAAGTGAATCGCTCAATCACCAACGTTCGCGCTTTGAGATGGGTGCTTGCGAATGACTATGATGCCTTTGTGAAATATCAACCTCCCCCTGTCAGGTTATCCCAAATGACCTTCCAAGAACTGAGGCGCCTGTCGGACTCCTTCCTGAAAGATGCCGACCTGCTTCTCGCGATGATCGTGGCGCTCGTCATCGGTGACATGGGAAAAGACCCACATCTTATCGCCGAGATCGCGGCGCGTAGTGGTACCGAAGCCGGAACCACAGACTACGAAAACCACGATCAATTACTCGCCGATGCTGTCGCGTGCGGTATCTTAGATAGAGCCCTCGGTCAGCTATCTAAAGCCCGACGTGAGGAGGTGGTCCTTGGAGTTCAGATTGGAGCGACACTAAACATCCCCCAACTAATGCAAGGCGAAAATATCCCTGGCAGCTTACAGCCTATTCTCAAGTTCCGTGGTCGTCCCGAGGCATTCTATCTCAAGTATTTCGAGACTATCTTCGATGTATCTGGCGCCGGCGCTCATCGGGATAGTCGTGGTGCGAATCGGATGATCGAGCCAGTTTGTCAATCTTTCCTACAAGCCTGGCCTATCCTACAGAGTGTAATCACCGAATCTACCTCGCTATGCGAGGCATATGATCAAGTGTTACTGAATCGTGGGCAATTGGTTTTCAAGCTGGGCTTCCCTGAATTGTCCACCGCCGATCGATCGGAACGGGCCTTACTTCGGCTTTTCGCCATAGGTCGTGTAGCCGAGCGGTCAGTGGCTGAGCAGTTCCAGAAAGCGTTTGAAGGCTTACAAGAGCCGACTCGCGATGCTCTTGTGGATGGAATGAATGTGAATGGTATTGATGATGGTCAGGCTGTGCTTCTGTATTATATCCCTGCCTTATTCGCGGAGACAAGCCGTGTTATGCGTGATGCATCTACAGAGGAGCACATCGTCGCATTGCAGTGTCTAATGTGCTTCATGGCTCGAACATATGGGGGTTCGCGATCGAAGCCTGGTCAGGAGGGATCTATTCGGGAGCGTGATGTCTCGCCTGCTATTCATATCGTGTGTGATCCGTCTTTTCGCCAGAACCCGCATATTCTGGATGAATATAACTTACCAGAACAGTGATAGTGGGCATCTTTAAGCATTCCCAGGCATATTAAGTGGGGTATCTGTGATGCACCTTTCAATTCACCATGTTTCTGTCACCATTTGTTGAAAATGCTGGCATTCCCCTGTTGCGAATATTAGCATTTATGACATGAATTATGAGCCACTGCCCAGGTGGTCAGATGTATTACCACTGCGGACCTATTTGAAGAATTTTCGGTATAAGCCACTGCCAAACTGCTAAACTAAACAACTTTTTCTGACGATGTTGGAAAACTGGCAAAACAATTGTCTCGGTGCATAAGGTTGTTCGGCGTTCCTGGTTTCCTAAAAGGGTAACAAAAATATCCGAACTCCGTGTCCAAGTCACATGCTTCACCTTCACCATTGAATATAAAGAGTGGCTTACCATGCTTAACATGTACCTAAACAACATATAGCGACTTGTCTAGAAGTCACCATGGCCTTCAAGATCAAGATAACCCGTGTTCAACGACTCAGCGCCGTGATCGGCATTTCACTCTGCTTCTTCATAGCCGAGATCTCTAGTATGTTTTACCTCAAAGCAGAAGTTCATCAATGAAAGCCGAGAATTCCAACTGATGCGTTCAATAGTTGGCTTTTACACCCACTCACTCGCCTTGGTCGCCGATGCCTTCCACTATGTACGTTAAATTTACCTGAGACCACGACCCAAACTAACAATTTACAGTTAAATGATATCGTGGGATTCGTCATAGCTCTGGCTGCCGCAATAGTAAGTACTATCCTTGAATACTGGTGAGTGAAACATATTGACATAGAACCAGGTCGCCGAAAAGAAGACCCCTCCGAAAGCGCTCACATTTGGCTGGCAGCGGATCCAGCTTCTAGGTGCCTTTTTCAATGGTGTGCTATTGTTTGGATTGGGACTCAGTGTGTTTTTGCAATCTATTGAGCGATTCGTCTCAATGCAGCGTGAGTAATCTGTATCTCGGCTGTGTTTAATTAAGAGCTAACATATTTGCACAGGTGTCGAGGAACCAAAGCTCGTCCTTATCATGGGTTGTGTTGGATTTGGGTTGAATGTCATTAGCATATTGTTCTTACATGGTGAGCCTTTGAAGAACATTCATGCATGAAATACAGTAACTTAATCCTGCAGATCACGACCACGACCACGGAGATGGACATGGACACGGTCACAGCCACGGTGAAAATAGTGATAGCCCAGAGAACGCAATGTCCATTGGTGTCGTGGACGGAAAGGTTTGCTTCATACCTCCTCTACTACCCGACTCTATTCAGTTGAGCTTACCGCTCTCCAGCATATGCACCACAAGCATCACACAAATAAACCTTCAACTCACAAAAATCGGGACCTAGCCATGATGGGCGTTCTGATCCATGTACTCGGCGACTGTGCCAACAACCTCGGTGTTGTCATCGCAGCGGCGGTGATCTGGTTCGCTAGCTACGGTGGAAGATTCTACGCCGATCCCGCCGTGAGCATGGGCATTGCCATTATGATTTTCATTTCTTCCATTCCACTCAGTATGTATACCTTCCCCCCCAACAGCTACACATGCTACAGGACCTGTCTGACTCTAGAAAAGTAAAACAATCTGGTCTCATTCTTCTTCAAAGTGCGCCACAAGGTGTCGATTATGATGACGTGAAACATGATCTTGAAAAGGTATGTGCTTGCTAATTCAATATTCTAGATGTGTTGTAAGCAAGCTAATAAGTGTAGATCCCCGGTATTCTCGCCATTCACGAGCTCCATATCTGGCGCCTAAACCAGAAGAAGTCCCTTGCGTCAGCACACGTTGTGTTGGATGGCGATATTATGCCTGATTTTGAGAGCCTGGCTAAGACCATTAGGGAATGTTTTCATGAATATGGGATTCATTCTATCACTTTGCAGCCGGAGGCATACACCCGACAGGACGAACCTAACCACGCCGTGGCTGGAAGTAGTACTGGAATCGATTCCAAGAAAAAGGCGGAGGGGGGGAAGCAGAGGACGAGTATAGAGAGTACCTTGAATCGTTGTACATCTGGTTGCGGAAGCTTTTGTCTTGAGCTTACATGTTGCCGATGAGTGCAATCAAAGAACATTGGGGGGTGAAAGCCTCTTGCTTTCAGGATATCGGTTTTAAATTCTTTCTCTTCTGTTCATTTTTTTGTGCCTTGTTTTGCAATTGATGTATACCTGATCTCATGCTTGAGACCCACATTCGGAGATCGTGATTTCCTAATTGGGTGAAGGGATCCGGTGATTTTAGTAGGTCACGGTCGTCAAATGCCCTTGTCAATGCGAGGTATAGACTTTATTGATCTCCTTGAAATACACCTGCATGATCAAATGAGAAGAATGATTCCAATGTACATATAAGACGAAACCTATATCAGTGGGTCCATCAACGGCCATAGGTTGCCTGCCTCGTTCAAATATGTTGGATCGAGATACATGCCCCAATCGAATGACAGATCCTACAGTCTAAGGTTGGTGCCATATCATTATTACTTTTGTATTTGGAGAAACTCACAAATAAGTCTGGGTCAGAACTCCCTGTAGGCATGGTAGAAGCTATGTTCGTGCTTTGCTCCAACGATGAGGCATTGATTTCCGTGCTTTGAGACTCGGATCCCACTCCAGGTACTTCTTCATTCTGCACATAGTAACAATAGTGAGTCTATGTACTGATTAGAGTAAAGGCTTTACTTACCATGAAGGGATTCCCTGGATAACCAAGCCAATTCTCTTCAGAATGTTGACAATCTGCCCGACCTTCGCCCTCAAGTAGCAATTCTTGGCAGCGTCTAGCCGCACGAGGGCAAGCATTTTCCAATGTGAGCTCATTCATCACTCCACAGTTCACATGCAGATTATGTGTCCCCGAATGAAGTTCGCTTTGAGCTGAGGTGTAGACCATGTTTAGTAGCATGAATGCTTTGCACGCCTGTTTTTCTGTCCGGACTTTGTGTTCGAAGTATTTTATTGCGCTTTCAACTGTTTGAAGTAGGAGATCGCGCTTTTCGCTGCTCTGATCCGTCTGCTCTGCCAGAGCTCCAGGGAGAAGTGGTAGTGTGTTGTCTTTGACTTGTAGACGCAGCTCGAAGCAAAGTGTCGCGGCTGCATGGAATATCTCGCTTCGGAACATACCTCCCCGGAGACGGAGGAGGTGGGGATATACTGGACGTGCTTCGGATTCAGGAGCGAGTCTGAGGGGTGACAGGAGAGATAAACAAGCTTTTACGCAAATCTCTCGTGAGAATCTGTACATCTCATTGCGGGTTTCGGCGAGACTGAGTACGAAAGGTCGGTGTAAAGCGAGAAGATATCGGTAGACAAGAAAGAGGTACAGCGATTGTTGGAATTTGGAAGGCGCGCCTTGGCCTAGACTTTGTCCGGTGATGACGAGTGATGTTCGGGAAAGATGGGATGTGATGACTTGACTGAGATCCAATATTTCTTGATAATTTGATGACATGCGAGTCTGGTTGACAATCTTTACAATCCTGATTCGAGTGTTTAAAGTTTGCGTCAAAGATACCTGAAAAGATGTTCTTGTCAATACTGTGCTCGACTTAGATGCAGGGATCGCACTTGAGTTGAGAGAGAAATCTTCGTCATCCAGGTTCGATGGCGGCGCACAGTCATAGTCATCTTCAGATATTCCCGCAGGGACACCTGTGTCAAGAGCAGCTTGAAGGTCCAGCTCAACAATAGTCGCCCAAAGCCGCCGGCGGATTTCAGCATAGAACGGTGAGACGCCCTTGAAGTTTATGGGGTCCCGATGAAGACCTATCATCATGGCTTCTCGTAAAAGAGACCCAGCAGCAAGCCAGGCAAGATCTCCCTCGTAGGCGATAGCTTGTCGTGCGATTAGTAATAGACACATGACCTGAATAAAGTCGAGATCTAGCTTCGCATATGTGGTGACTGTTTTGACCCAGGACCCGACGGCCTGTATCCAACCCTTCGCTGTCTGATTTGATGCTTGGGGAGTATGTTCCTCGGCTGTGATTCCAGCATCGGCGGCGCATGCCATCAAACTGAGTAATTTGGCCGCGAATACGTCCCTTGACCAAAGATTCGGGAACACATTGTCCCCTGGATTCCAAAATTCCTCATACTCAGCTTGAAATTGAGGGAGATGTAGTATGCGAAATGTCGTTTCGAAGGTCGAAAAGTACAAGTTGACAAGCTTGTCTGTCACTCGGCGATCTGGGACTAGAGTTTCCAGTCTGGGTGGTTGCAGATTTGATTGCGGCTGTGTCTGATATGTCGCTTCTAGTCGTCTTTGTGTCGTGCGTTTCATATCCAGATGATCTGATCCATGTCCAGCCCGCCCTTTCTTTACATGGTGGTACTGTTGTAAGTGGGCCTTCAGGTCAGGAAACTGCGAGGTCGTTAGCAGCTTATGGCTAACCATGGAATCAGTCAGCTTGCCATGTCCATCGTCAATGCCCAATGGCTTCGTCCAAAGTATCTGGTCCTTGTCCCAGAGCCATGGAAGCAAGATTGAGTCAGTGAATCAACAGTGCCCATCCGAATTGAGGCCGGAAGATCATGATTGCATAGAGGGATTGGTGCGGGGCGAACATCGGGTGGGATGGTCAGAGTCCCATCTACTGGAGCCATTGATGGTGACAAGGCAATATCTGCATCTCTCTGCACTGACTCCGCGATAGGAGGAGTCGCAATTTTAGCTCTGGCAGTCTTGGGCGAATAATCGCACACTTCAGCAACACTACGGCGGGTGCATTGGCTGCAGGGTTCCAAACGATCGCATTTAACCTTGCGCTGCCGGCATGGGATGCATGAGAGGACTGTCCTGCTCTTGCGTTGCGCAGAGCTGTCACGCTGCCGGTTGACGCGCATGAAGCTTTGCTTCGAATTCCGGAGTTCGTGCAACGCATCCATGGCGAAATGTCGAACGTAACTTGACTTGTCAGAATAACAGTGTCATTCTAGCTTGTTTCTTCAACCGTTGTCAAATCGATATTCAAGTAACTACTTGAGTCGTTCAGTACTGGCCAGTGGTAGTCCAAATTGACGTTGTTAATTTTTTATTGGACGCGTATCCTAGTGCTACCGCCTTCGTATCCGCGCTGGGAGCAGTTTGTATGGATGAGTTTAATGAATCTTCGTCCATTTCTATGGGTTTCAAGACCCAATTTCAAAGGTACATGCGTTTTCATGGTTAACCTTAGTGTAGAAGAAGGCACCAACCTTGGAATTAGCGCACACGTAATGCTCTCAACGTTCGTTTCAACCCTTGAAGGTCCAATTGCTCAAGTTTACAGCAACCTTCATGTACCTACACAGCTACCAATATCCAATTTAATCAAAAAGGACATTTGACTACCTAGGTTATGTTAGCTTTCCCAATGCAAAGATGTTCCAAGCCTAGAGGTTGTACCAAGCTCAGCTACATCTCGTCAAGATGACAGTGACACAGTGACTCAAAAGGCCTGTGTCAAAGAACAGAGGAATAACAACCTAGAAAGCAAGACCAATCCCACCTACAAAAATCAATAAACATTCCATCGCTCATTTAGCCGTGGGCTAATGTACTAAAAATGCAGGGACAGCCTCCGATTCCGCAGTCAAATGCCGATCACCATAACCCCTCCTTGCCTCAACGGCTTCACCCCAATTACTCCGATATTCCCAGCGTTGAGGGGTAAGTAGTATACATCGCAGTACAACCTAACCCCACTGCCCAGGCACATCAAACACGCCACTCAGCAATCAGCACAAACTAAGTTCTTCACCGTTGCCCGTTCCTGCTAGTCCAGGAGTCCGGAGAAGTGCACTTTAATCCCCCTTGGCTCCCAACCCCCTCCCGGACTCCACAATATCTCCACAACAATGCATCCAACTCCCCCAAATCGTGTCGATCCATTCCGCTATGCAGAAACAGGGACTCGGCGCTCGTCATTCCGATGCATGGAAAAATATCCAACGGGAATGGGTTGATCTCGGAGCGCGTGGCGCGTTGTTGGGTAGTCCAGTCCGCTTATACTACCCTATTCCCATCTTCCCCAGTTTTTTCATCTTGGCCTTTTTTACCAATTAAAAAGGTACTCTCAAGCTAGAGGTGAATTTACGTTCCTACGCGATTCATCATGCGGTTTTTCGCGCCAGCAACTGGGGCAATCCTGACCCTCCTAACAACAACATCTGCCTCTACAATTTCCCAATCCCAACCTCAGGTGCCGCAGCCAAAACACACCCATGAGCACGCGAAAGCATCGCGATTGTGGGCTACACACTACAATGGCAACGTTTATACTCTTACGCTCTCCGGCTCTAATCTTTCGATTGCCGATACGCAGAAGACTTGTGGTGGTATGCCGAGTTGGTTAACGTTTGACTCGGAGAGTAAAATTCTCTACTGCTCTGATGAGAATGGAACTTCTGATCCTAGCACGCATGGTTCGTTGACTGCGTATCATGTTAATGGGCCAGGTGGAAAATTGGCGCAGATCGCGAAGACGAAGACCGTTGGGGGTGGGGTTAACAGTGTTATTTTTGAGGCGGGGAAGAAGGACAAGTATATTGCTATTGCGCATTAGTAAGTTCCTCCTTTTTGGTATCCGAGGTGTGGTTTGGATTGGTGAGATTGTTCGCGTGGTTGTGTTGGTGTTGGAATGGCTATCTACAGCTATCTTGGATATAGACTGTACCTTCACGATAATGCCGAACAACATGACCAACCCGGAATCTACCAATATTTGAATTGAAAATGGAGAACAAAACTAACGTCCCCAAAGCGAAGGCTCCGCCATCTCGACCTTCGCTCTGCCCCTAAAATCCAACTCCAAAGCCAAACAAACACTTCCCTTTAAAATGACACACAAAGGCGCAGTGGCCCAACAAGACTCCCCTCACCCACACGAAGTCTTCCTCGACCCGACTGGCTCCTTCCTCGTATCCCCCGATCTAGGCGCAGACCTTCTCCGAATCTATAGCATCGACGCCACAACCGGGCACCTGGGTCTCTGTCCACCCGTAAATGTGACATTTGGCTCAGGACCGCGACACGGCGTGTTCTGGACAGACGCCTCGACCAAGAACGCAGATACCAAGACCGGGGCACCGACGCACATGCGTCAGGTCGCAGCTGTCGGAAAGACGATGATGTACCTTGTCAATGAGATCGGGGGTACGATGATGAGTTACGATGTTTCGTATGCGCGATCTGGATGTTTGGATTTGGAGAAGACGCAGACGCTTGTTCCGTATCCTGGCGGGAAGATGCCCAAGGGCGCGACGCCCGCGGAGATTCGGATGGTTGGGGAGAAGTTATATGTTTCCATTCGCAGTGATCAGGGTTTCAAGCCGAATGATTCGATTGTCACGCTTGATCGTCTTGGAAATGGCACTGTGGTCATGCAGGGAAAGACCGATTCGTATGGAAAGGTGCCTCGCACTATGGTGATCAATAAGAAGGGTGATCTGGTTGCCATTGGGGATCAGAGCACGTCAACAGTTGCTATTGTTCAGCGGGACCACAAGACTGGACATTTGGGGAAGAAGGTTGCTGTACTGCAGGTTGGTGAACCTGGAAAGGTTGGAACTGCAGAGGGACTGAGTAGCGTTATTTGGGAGGATTAGACGATCTGCCCAGTGTTGCAATTGTCATTGCGATTGAAGGTCGATGTATTTTGAATTGATTTTTGGACAGAAATGTAAATTCGAGACTTGAGTGAGACAATCTCCGTCCCTTGTTCCAAGGGAAGCATGATGTCTCCTCATCTCTTTCTATCACGATAATGATCATTTGCAGAACAAGATTGCATCATATAGGCATTAAATCAGAAATCCAGAACCTGCGTAATCATTCAAATGAGAAGAGAAAACCACACATAAACATGAACACACCAAACCCCTGAGATGCCACTCAACCAAACCAAACCAAGCCAAATGAAAGGAAAGACCACCTGCGTAAAAGAACCAGCTTCTGCATGATGTTCAAGGAACCTGCCGAAAATAAAAGATATGAATGGAGCGACACAATGCCGATTCTGATAATCTTGGTCTTGTCATATCGTCAAATGAAGGATCATGAAATATAAGTTGAATAATGAACGGAAGAACGACCATGTATAAAGCGTTAGTCATAATATGCATAAAGCCATCAGCTCATCAAGTTGATTGATCACTTGAAGTCTAGCTGGAAAGCTCTCCATCTCCCTCCGACTGTCCGGCAGCGAGGACAACCTCTGACACTCGGATAGCTTGTCGGTGCTGGTGGAAGGTTGTTCATGTGGCCATTCCCTGGACTGCGGAAGGATGTAGGCGGACTGGCGACAAACATGCCAACACATTCCCGACAAACGCCGCAGATGCACTCTGTACAGGCAAAGCATTCATTCAGAGCCCACGGTCGTTTACACTGGGCACAGTAGATTTGAATATCCTTATTACGGAAAGAGGCCGGGGTGGGATTCGAGAACCGATGATGCTGGCGTTGAGAAATGGGCGGGATAAGATTGAGCACCGGACTGGTATCCGAATTCACAGAATGAGCCATTCCGGATGATGATGAAGCGAAATTCTTTCCAGATGCTGTCGACATTGAGTCAAGAGATGACTCAATCGAAGGGAACGGTTCCAAGTCACTGTCGCGACCGCGGCTCTCGAATGGTGGCGGGGTAAGTGACTTGTGTAGAGGTGAAGCAGCATAGGGTGGTGGGAAGGCCCTGTGCGACCCAAGAGGCGGGAGTCCTCCAGTTTGGAAAGCTGGGGGTAGTGAAGACCGATTCTTAGGGCCAGATGGCGCCGATGTGACGTTGGCGAGCAGCGGGGCAATAGTAGGAGATCGACCAGCCTGAGGGTGTCAGGAAGAACATCAAGTCACAGCAAGGAAACTCCAACTTACCTCAGAGTACCGTTCATCATCAGCTTCCGTAGCCGACGTCGCCGCTTCAATCAGATCTTCCCAGCGCTTGCCTTGCGCCCAAGCCGCCGTTTGAGGTTCCGCCGATAATGCCTTACGGTCGCCCAGACTCGGTCGGCGACCAAACTCTTTTGATTTTTGGCGATCATGCTTAGGTTTCCGGGCCGACTGCGAGATTGATGATTTGCGCGGGCGAGAAAGCTTGTCTTTACGCTGGATTGGGGGTAAGGTGGATGAGCGACCGGGAGGCGAATGATTCAGAATAGAAGGAAGAAGACCCCGCGGGCGCGCCGAGAATGGAGGCAGAGACTCTTGTTTGAAATGGTCGCGCAGCGACGGTAGTTCAATAGACGAGCGCATGGGACCTTGAGTGATATCGGTGTCGGAGTGGGTGTCCTAAAAATTGCGGGGAGATGGATCAGCGACCGGGATCGCGCGGGGCAGTAAAATAAAAAAAAAAAAAAAAAGAAAAAAAAAGGGACCATGCAAGCTCATACCATGTCTGTGTCCCAGTCAGAAGCTAGGCGATGGTGGTGCAATTGCGCCAACGCAACAGCTGCGGTGGCCGCAGCAGGGTGGGGTTCGTCGAGAGCTCGCGGCGTGGCCGGGGAGCTGGCGTCAGCGACGTAGATGTCCCTATCCGCCACATCTGTAGGTAGCCGTCAGTCATCCGGAGCTCCACAGACAAACAGATATTAACTGACCATGTCGGCGTCGTGGTGGAGCAGGATCTGGTGGTGAAAGATGCGCCCTTTGCTCTGGTGGGGTATTGACCATCAAAAGGAAGCTCTCTTCGGTAGCCGGGAGCTTCGGGATGTAGTGATTCGGATGCGCACGTCGGATGTGCTCCTGCATGGAGCGATAGCGCTTTTCCTGTTGGAACCGGATGATTAGACTCCTCCAATACAGGTCTATCAGATCGATTTATAGGTTTTCCCAGCTTATGCATAGCATATTTTTGGATCTTTGTCGTCCCAAGAAAGTTGCCGCATTGTGGACGAGCGGATGGCGATAACAGGTGGGGCTGGAAAGGAGGGGGGAAAAGAAGACTCACTCCCAAGCATCGCTTGCGACAATTGGAACCATCATTATTCTTCAGAGGACAAACGACTTCATTGTTGGCATCGGTGACCGAGAAGGAGCTGGTCAACGAGCTTCGGGGAGGCATGGTGCATATATGGGGCGAAAGGAGCCTCTGCCTCTCACACTTGGGGGGGAAAGTAAAAGGGAAAGAAGAGAAGGGAAGCGAAAAGTACAAGGGGAGAACAAGTTACACTTCGAAAAAGGGCTGAAGAATCACCAGGATTGGCTTGCTCTCTTTCTTCTTCATGGGAGAGGAAAGAAAAGGAAAAGAGGAAAGTGTACAAGTACATTGAGGGACTCGATCCGCCATCCTCGTAGTGCGGTGCTTCCCTGTAGCCGTGGGTAATTACCGTAATTAACGTATTCTATTCCCCGCTTGGATTTCATTATGATTACTCAGTAACAGTGAATCCTTTCCAACTTTTTAACTATAATTGAAAAAAGACCCTTGATATTGGAGTCTTGTACTCTGTTTATAAGGAAAGAGGGGGTCATGCATGACATGGGTTGTTCAAGCTTGTAGATTCGAGAGATAAGTGTATGGTCACTTGGTTCTTTAATTACAGCGCCCGACAAACTATTCGGAAAGCTCGGTGCCACGCCGTAGCGTTGGAAAATTTTGAAAATTTCGATTCTGGAATTCTGGACCTTCTCCCTCTTATCCATTTTCAAAAACACCTTGCTTCATAAGTCCCGTAGATATCCCGGAATCATGGCATAAAGCTTCGCGTAGAACGTTGGGGGTAGTTGCGATAGGCGCTATCAGTGGCCCCTCCGAAGCTCTCCCCAGCTGGAGCTCGAGATTCCAGAAGCTCTGCGTTGGAAAGGAGGGGAGCTCCGGGTGGCAAATACCTGCACTTTAGCGCCACGGTACCGTAAATTACAACCCAGATAACGCAAGTCATCTAGAAAAAAAGGAAAAAAGAAATGAAACAAAGCAAGAAAGAATTCGAGATCTATAGATCCGAAGCTACAACAAAGAAGATATTGCCATTCAAGATTGGACCTGCATACTCCGTACCGAGGTGATTTAACATCTAGGCAGCTGTGTACCTTGCCTCCGCGTCCATTTCCAACATTTGTTTCTCCCCACCCTTCCAGACAAAAGATTACCCTCCTAAATTGGAAAGAAGAACCTAATGAACGATTATCGGTACTCTAAATCTCTAACAAGCTCATATTACCAGGGCCTCCTTTGACTCCAGCTCCAACTCTAAATGGGTCACGGCGTAAGACTTCCGTATTACACCGAACAGCCCGGTACACTGTATAACCGCTCCCCAGCGGGGGCACATGCCGATGAAGAGCATGCCAAAGCAGCCTGATTGGTTCGAACCCGCGCACGGTGGAGCCCAGCTGTGCCTATTACCTGTCCTGCCATTGGTCACCGGACTCGGCGGCAAGGGCGCCATCCCGGATCTGGATGGCTGTGCAGGAGGGGGATCAGCTCGCAACTGGAAAACTCTGTTTTTTGTTCGCCTACTGTCTCCAATCGGCTCCGATGGAGATGCTTCTGCGATACATTTGTGGATATCTATAGGGGCCAGGTCCCCTTAAGTAGGTCTTTGTGTACGGTAGATTTATGCACCGCACAGCTATACTCTGTACAGAGCTGTCCCCAGCCTGGGCCCCCAGCTTAGGTGTCGAAGTGGACTTTGTCCCGAAGCGGCGGGACGGAGACCGGTGGAGCTGTGTCGTGTGTCGTGTGTCGAGCTAGAAACAGAAACACGTTACGTTTACCGTTACGGAGCTCGAGCTCGAGCTCCAGCTCCGAACATTTCTAGCTTTACAGCCGATGATCTCCTGCAGTTCATGGAGCTACCGCGGAGCGGCGTAGCTGTATGTTCAATAATGTTATTTTAATCTATTCTTATACATCTATCCCCAATGGCAGTATGTACTGTATGTACTGCAGCGGTACACACAAGTAACCATCCTATGTACAGGAAAAATCCAACCAATTCCTTGCAGGTTCAACATACCAGCTGCGTGTCAGCGGTCATCCATCAAGGCAACCAGCCCTTTTCCTGTTGTCGCCACTGCTCAGGGGCGCAGCCATCAATCCCAGTTCTGCTTATGGATGCCTGTTCCACCGTTCAATGCGGAGCGACGGACTCAGCCCTTGCTGTGGCTCCTGTTGCCTGTAGATGAAATGACCTAGGAATCTACCCAACAAGCTTTATCGCATTCGTCATGCATGCCATCAAACTCAATCCCGTCGTCACTGAAACACCATGTTTCACGTTTCACAATGTACCGGTGAATAACACGGGATCTAACAGACCCAGATCCCGACAGTGCCGAACACTCATTCAAGTGGAGGCGTAAGCATCCCATTAGGCGCAACAAGGCTCCCCAAACCCAAGCCCAGTCCAGAAGGTTTCTGTACAACATTGGAGCTATCTTCACCAGCAAAGAAAAGCAGAACAACTTCTGCAGCACACTTTGCATCGTCGTCATCCTCAGCACCGGGAACAAGCGAGCGTTCAATCTGCTCAATGTATCGTTGAATTAGCTCGGTAGGCCAATTACCGCGTCGGCCGAACTCAATGCATAGTGCGCGGTTTGACCAAACGTCGAATTCAAAGTGGCCCTGATACGTCAGGATGCGACCCGGATAGTACAGGCCCTGGATATCACACACGGCACTGCGGCCAATATTCATCCAGCCTGGGGGGAGCGGAATGTCGCCTTGACCGGAGACTAAGGCGGCGGCTTTTGCGGCAGGCGTGGGAACGACAATGTCACCATGGATCAACTGGATGCGGAATGGGGATATGGGTGAGGTGTGTTGTGCCAGCATTGGGAAGTGTGCTGTGAATGATTGTTCTAGAGTGATAGGCTGGATACCAAGCTCAAAGCCGAGGGCAGAGTGCTCGACATGAAATGTTGGGTGAGCGTCAGCTTCGGCTCCATTCTTCGTGTGTGAACCTGATAACAGAGCTTGGGCAATGATTTGATGACCGAAACAGGAACCGAACATCTTGACCAGTGGGAACTCGGTGTGCACGATCTGTATGAAGGATTCGAGTGCCCAGATCCACGGATGAGGATCATATGCCGAGCTTGCAGATCCAGTAATCAGAATCGCGTCGATAGGGCTGAATGGGCCCCCGGCTTTGGGATCTGCTGGAGACCGGGGAGTGGACCGCAGGCATTCCAGAGGTGGGAGTGAGCCTCCCACAGCGTCGAAGGCCGTGATATGCACAGATAGCGGTCCATTTCGGAGTTGCAGTTCTGCATTTGCGTTTACACGCTTTGCGGCGGATTGCAGCAGGGTTCGAAACTGTGAGCTGTAGAGACCGCGCTGGGCGTACACATCCTGGCAGGGAACGTCCGTATCTAGAACGGCGATGTGGATTCGGTGTGCCATGGGCTAAATGCAGTAGTATGCGGATTGAACTGTGCTGTTGGTCTGGGGTTCTGTGATATGTTTGATTGAATACAGGATAGATCAAGTGTTGCAACAAGATGTATCAATTTTGATTGATGACTCAATTAAGAGTTGAATCGGTTAACAGTTCATGGAAAATCATTAATGATAGGGCGGGGTCGGATCGGGATGCCTGATAAGGGTTTTTGTGAGTAATCTGGTGGAGAAGAGGCTCCCGAAGAGGAAGCCAAGTCCCTGTGTCAAATGAGAACAGCTGTTACAGTAATAATCAAAAATTCATAGTTTCCCGCTCCTGACACGAGTATTGTTCCTCGGCCCATACCCTTGCTTGCGTGTAACTAGTCTTTCAGAGTATGAGGTTTCAGCACTAACGAGTCATTATGAAAGATTGATCTTCACGAAGTGTTTTCGACGGGCTGGGGGATTTCTGGCGATGTGCTGTTAGTCAATCGAGCGTCCTCCATTTCTAATCTCACTTCATTGCCTTCATCTTCAACGCTACCCTGATGATGAAGTTCGTGCCACTACTATGAAGATATGCACCTGGTAGGCTGAACATTGAAAGGAACAATTAGTCATTGCATCCTGGGAGACAATTGTCCTCCACTGCATGACAGATCCACGATGTCTCTGCTCAGAGCTCTACGGATTGCTACGATAACAACAAAAGGATACCGACGAGCTAGACCAAAGCCTTTGCATTCGCATAAAGATGTAGGGAAACCTAGGTCAAAGGACAAAACCTCCATCAAGGCCAAACGTAAAAAGTCATCCCAAGGTCCTTTGGTCCAACGGACATATTGGGCCATTATGACAGCAATTACCAACAAAGAGACGCCATAGAAGCTTCCCGTTTACTGGAGTACTATCAGTCCCAGCTTTCAGGAGGATTCCCTCAAGATCACACAAGCTATAAGCCGCCATATGGTTAGCCCTAGCCTGTCATCGTTCTTCAAAGACTAGTTTCATCACTTACATCCTGTTATCCACCATAAATTAGCCCACGCTAGTCATCGTTCTCCCAAGAGGTCACTTACACCCTATCAATCACGATACATTAGCCCTAGCCAGTCATCGTTCTTCAAGGGGGAAATCCATCACTTACAAGCTATTAGTCGCCAAATGTTAGCCCTAGTCAGTTATCGTTTTCCTTTGATTACTTACAACCTATTAAACACCAGACGTAAGCCATAGCCAGACATCGTTCTTCAAGGGGGAATTCCGTCACTTACACCCTATCAATCGATATGAATCAGCCCTAGCCAGTCATCGTTTTTCGAAGGAAAGAGCATTACTTACACCCTATCAATCGCTATAAATCAGCCCTAGCCAGGCATCGTTCTTCGGAGGGAACATCTATCACTTACAACCTATTGATTGTTATACATTAGCCCACGCTAGTTATCGTTCTTCAAAGATTAGTTTCATCACTTACACCCTATTATTCACCATAAATTAGCCCACGCTAGTCATCGTTCTCCCTGTCATCACTTACATCCTATCAATCACGATACGTTAGCCCTAGCCAGTCATCGTTCTTTAAGGGGAAAATCCATCACTTACAAGCTATTAATCGCCAAATGTTAGCCCTAGTCAGTTACTGTTCTCTAAAGGAGAACGATTACTTACAATCTATTAATCGCTAGACGTAAGCCATGGCCAATAATCGTTTTTCAAGGGGTTATTACATCACTTACATTCTATCAATCGATATGAATCAGCCCTAGCCAGTCAGCGTTCTTCGAAGGAAAGACCATTACTTACACCCTATTAATTGCTATAAATCAGCCCTAGCCAGGCATCGTTCTTCGGAGGGAACATCTATCACTTACAACCTATTGATTGTCATACATTAGCCCACGTTAGTTATCGTTCTGCAAAGACTAGTTTCATCACTTACACCCTATTATCCATCATAAATTAGCCCACGCTAGTCATCATTCTCCCAAGAGGAGTGTCATCACTTACACCCTATCAATCACGATACGTTAGCCCTAGCCAGTCATCGTTCTTCAAGGGGGAAAAATTCATCACTTACCTCCTATATATCACAATATCCAAGCTTTAGCGGCGTGGTTATAATTTTTCAAGGGTAAGAACGATCACTCACAATCTGTAAATCACCACACATCAGCCCTAGCGACGTGATTGTTATTCTCCAAGGTGGAAAGCATTACTTACATCCTGTCATTTGCCACACATTAAATTCTAGCTTCCGGGGAGGGGAGGGGGGTGTCAGTCTTACCGCGCGCCTATTCAGTTCGTTGGACGGCTGCTCATCGACCGAGAGCGCCATCGCACTAGCGAGCAATGCAGCGAAGAAGTACATGAACTGCATACTCGCTGATGTTGAAGTTCAAAGTAGAATTGTTGTTGGATTTCGAGGTTTGGCGCACATTAGCAGAACGACATACGATGGGAAAGGTAAGGCTACCTTATGTATTTGACATGTGCCACCAAAAAAATCAGTCTCCACGTATGTTGCATCAAGAAAAAATGAGACTTTGTTCAAAAATTTTTGTTTGTGGCTGCAAGGCCATCAGAAATGTAGAAATGAATGCCAATCCTTCATCCCTGGCGACTGAACAATGTAAGGGGTTTCTCATTATTGAATCATATCTTGCAAATCGGAAGATCTACATGGCTTCTCTTGGCGAGATCGTGTGAAAGTCACATCACGATACCGATCGCTATCTTCCAGACCCGCTAGAGTATCAGTAAGTCCTCTTTCATTCTTAATGTGCAAATGTTCTAATTGTTTGATCGTATTTCGATCAAAGCTGGAAGGCCTACCTAGCTTCCTGAGTGAGATCGCGTGACAAGTCAAATCATACGTAGCCCTGATCGCCATCGCTCAAATGGGCTATTGATCCAACTCAAAGCCAGTTTGCAACTGAAATTTTATCATTTAAAGGTGTAACGACACGATCTTTTAAAAAGCCCGTTCAAAGCCCGTTGCGTAGTGGGATCCTCTAGTGGCCTATGTACGTCTCTGCCACATCGTGTCCTCGGATGCTGGCTTTGGGACCCACACTCTAAATGGCTGACACTATCCACCTTCAAGCTTTCTTGTGGCGGTTCTGCTCGCCATCTATCAAGCCATAGGCCATACAGTATCTAGATCCGAGGGTTTCTGTATTGCAAATTCTGGATTGCAAACGATCGAAACACATTGGACATAGGTGGCTCCATTTTGGTGAGTCAGTACATAAGTTGTAGCTTGCTTGTCATCTGTTTGGAAGACAAATCAGTCTATATATATTATTATGTACAGAGCTTCCAAATTCAGGACCAAATCTGACTTAAGGTACGGCCAAGGAACATTACAAGTGTCAGGAAGGAAAGTTGCTCTAGACTTGGGGTATAGATATGGCGGCATTGCTCAGGTAGTGACTTACGCCGAGGTCCAAAGCTTCTAATGGAATGAAACAGCCTTTGTATTCACATAAAGATGTGAAGAAACCTAAGTCCAAGGACAAAACCTCCATCAAGGCTAGGCGGGAAAAGGTCATCCTTTGGTTCAGCGGCCGTTTTAGGTAAACATAGCATCAATGACCCAGAAAGAGACACCAAGGAAGCTTCCCATTTACTAGTAAATCTTAAGCTCCAGCATCCACAAGGCTTCTTCGAGAATGACTTACAGCCTATCAATCACTACAAGTCAACCACAGCCACGCACTTATCGCTATTTTTATAAGGGGGAACCGTCACTTACCCCACCCTATGAATCGTCATACATTAGCCATGGTTATAGAATAAACATTCTCCCAAGGTCGAAACTTTTACTTACAAACTGTTCAATGCCATTCGTTAGCCCTAGCCACGCGGTCATCGCTCTTCTTTTCAAAGGGAACCCTTTATTCACCAGCTATCAATCATTGTATGTCAGCTCTAGTCACACTGTTATCGCACTTTTTCCTAGGCGAGCGAGCCTTCACTTACAGGCTATCGGTCGCGGTGCATCAGCCCTAGCTATACAGTTATCGCTTTTCCAAGGGAACATCGTCACTTACTTGCTAGCAGTCACTATGTGTCAGCCCTAGCCGCACATTACCATTCTAAGGGAATTCCTTCACTCACATCCTGTCAATCGCTCTTTGTTAGTCCCTGGCAATTGTCAATTCTCAATTAGGGTAGCCTATACTCACATTCTAAGATTCACCATTTTTTAGCACTAGCACATAGTCATCTTCTCATAGCGAGACGAGGGCAGCCATCACTTACAAACTATTATCTCTTTCCATTAGCGATAGCCACGAAATTGTCATCCGTCACCTAAGGGGGCCTTCACTTACTTGCTACCAGCCATCATCAATTAGTTGTAATGCAGTTGGTTAATTAGCGTCTTTCAGAGGAGGAAATCATAACTTACATCCTATTAACCGCTATCCATTGGCAACAGCCACGACATTGTCATTTGTCAAAGGGGACCTTCACTTACACTCTACCAATCACCATACATCAGCTTTTAGCTTGCAGAAGAAAGGTCAATCTTACCTGACACGTGTTCAACTCTTTAGATTGCCGCTCATCTACCGGGGCCGCCATCGCTATAGCGAAGAGGAGGGCAAAGAGAACGCGAATGAATTGAATCTTTGCTGTAGAACAGAACAGATTGGTTATTAGACTTTCGAAGGTTGGCGGAGACTTTGGACAAGTGAAATGTGACCAGGCATGTAAGACTATATACCACCAACCAATTTTATACCACCAGCCGGGTTAGTCTCTACGTATCCTTTACGCACATTACATCGAAAGGAAGTAGGTTTACCTCCAATAAAGCTGGTGTATGGCTGCAAGAACGTCGATAACTGCATAATCTGATCGACCTTTCATTCCTCAGATGCAGGGGGTTCTAATTATTGGTGCATATTCCAATCAAAGCGGGAAGATCTACATGGCTTCTTGAAGAGATCGTACAAGACAAGTCGAACTATAGCACCGATCGTCACCTCCCAAACAAACTATAGAATCATCGATGGTCAATTCATCATTCCCCAGATGCAAGGGGCTCTGGTGATTTGGAAAGTTGAAAGATAATTGGCTTTCTGAAGAGATTGTACGACAAGTCGGAGCACTGGTTACCGACTTACTGATTCGCAGGTGTGGAAAGCTTTGAAAACCCGCACACCGCGCCTCCTGTCTCTCACTGGGCAGCAGACATACTATAAACACGTCTACTGTATCCTTTAACGGCATTACTCACAAGGCTTGTTCATATTTGAACTTCCAAGCTTGCTTTTAGGGTACGGGCCCAAAAACAATATGCGTGAGGAGCAGCTGTCTTCGACTTCTAATGTTACGAAGATTCACTGCTGGTGCTCAAGGTTGCTCACTGCAAGTTACTATATACAGTATAACCTTCTAGATCCATATCCTTTGAGCAGGTGGTGTCCAGGTGTAACCTGCAGAATGCAAGGTTCTAAGTAGGTCTGACAACTCGAGTATATCCTAGGGCTTGGACATTGAATGAAAGAGATCAATTCCCGTCCATGCAATAAGGGTAAATCGAAAGATTTGGTGCAGGTGTCTGGCAAGGTCTCTTATCAGTATGCAGGGAGCCTCAACAGATACAACTGCACCTGTTCCTATAGTGGATGCCCGAGCTCGAGGAATGGTCTCTTTGATTATCTTTTTGATGACTTATCTTCTCGTACGAGTGAGTCGGGTATCAGGGACATTCCATTCCCCCAACTCCAGCCCATGACGAATCCTATCCGACCCTTGTGGTCGTCGGCTCGTCGGCTAGCATGACTTGATTGCGATGATCGCTGGGATGATTCTGGAGATATGGAGAAATATAATTATCGGCCGAGTGACGTTGCAGACATGTGTATGGATATTTCCCCAACTTTCAGATGTTAGGGGTGGAGGTGCCGACCGTGGTCCCCATCTTTAAATTAACGTCGAATCTCTTCGACTACAATCACTGACCAAATCAATCGTTCCCGGAGATCGAAATAATTACAATGCAGCTATCAAGGTACAAGTCAATAAACGTATTGGATGGAGATGTCAATCTTGAAGACCTGCCAAAATCCGTCGCGATCTACGGCCATCACAACATATACCTCCGCAAATTGCGCCATCGCCCACCAATTCCCCAATCAGCCCCGCGTACCAAAAACTGTTTCATGTAGTAATAAACTTCCAAGATTGGCCCAGACACTTAAGGTCTTCGGAACGGTGGTTCCATTGACTATTCGCAATCCCATGGGTGGATCGCAAGCCTCGCACGCCATATTGCCCACTAGATTCATCAGCACGAGACAAGGATGGAAAGTATAACGCCATTCGTGAACATATGCAGGTCTCGGCCGGTAGACATAAGTCATAAATAGAGCTCAGCAACCCAGTCGCGTCATTTTGTATATCTGTTGTGATCAAGCAATTGCCTAAGTTTCTTCTACTTCCCAAAAGCATCATCAATCATGGCTCCCGCTGCCACCGCATCTGCGCCCACCGCGCCGCACAACCTTGCTAAGGAAGCTCCCCTCCATATCTTCCCCGATGGACTGAGGACAACCGGCCAACATGACCCTCTTTACGACCATATCCAGCCCTTCGAGAAGTTCCCTAAGCAGATCACCGGTCCTACCGTGTGGAATCCGGAAGAATATCGCTCGAAGCCAGAGAAATGGACACATCAATTTACCGCGGAGCAGATCGAAGAGCTGAGCAATGCGGCCGATGCTTTCCTCGCATCCAAGACCCCGCTCACTGGTATCACCAAGGTCCGTGCTGCGCCTAGAATCGTATACATGCATACAACTAACCACCACCTCAGAACAACTTCCGCGTGCCAGTGCTGGCCCCATACCTAGAGAAACTCCGTCTCGACCTCATTGATGGAAAGGGATTTATCCTTTTCAAGGGCTTCCCCGTCCAGCTATGGGGTAACCACAAGTCGGCTGTCGCATACATGGGTCTGGGTACTTACCTCGGCTATTTCGTGAGCCAGAACAGTCGCGGCCATGTACTCGGTCACGTCAAGGATCTCGGCGAGGACTCTACTCAGATTGACAAGGTCCGCATCTACCGGACAAATGCTCGGTAAGTTGCGCTGTATACACAGACAAAGTTTGTCGCTAATGTATAACCCAGTCAATTCTTCCACGCCGATGACTCCGATATCGTTGGTCTTCTGTGTATCACCAAGGCGATGGAAGGCGGCGAGTCAGACCTCGTCTCCTCGCACAATGTCTACAACACACTCGCCGTCGAGCGCCCCGACGTCCTAAAGACCCTCACCGAGCCAATCTGGTATTTCGACCGAAAGGGTGAAACAAGCAAAGGCGAGAAAGAGTTCATCCGAACCAGCGTCGTGTACCTCGAGCGCGGCGAGAACGGCCGTGTATACACCAAGTAAGAGCCGGAACCCCATTCCCACGTGAAACATATACTAACATTGTTCCTTTAGATGGGACCCTTACTACGTCCGCTCTTTGACCCGCTTCTCCGACGCGGGCATCATCCCCCCACTCAGCGATGCCCAGCTCGACGCTATCCAGGTCCTTGAGGATACCTGTAACAGACTTTCTCTGCACATGATATTGGATGTGGGCGATATCCAGTTCCTGGCTAACTCGCACATCCTGCATGCTCGTACTTCTTACACGGATTTCGCCCCTCCTGCGCCTCGTCGTCATCTCATGCGGTTGTGGCTTGCGACGCCCGAGAGTGAGGGTGGGTGGAAGTTGCCGTTCTGGGACTCTAACGAGAAGAAGCGAGGCGGTATCCAAGTTGATGACCAGGCTCCTGTTGCGCCTCTTGATGCGGAGTAAAAGGCATATGCTCAAGTGATTTGTTTAAAACTTGGCGTCTTTTGCCTAGGCACGGGTGGATCTTATGTGTGATGATAATTATTTGTAGATATCTGAATTCGGAAATGATACCTCTATTTCTCTTTATTTTGTCCACTTCTTTTGGCTAATGTAGTATCGATTGTAGAAGGGTAAAATTTGAAACGATAGTTCATTATTCATGGGTATAAGAAAACCACCAGCAACGCCAGACCAAATGCTAGACTGCTCCCATCCTAATGCAAAAGCTTGTAACTACCGCCACTCACAATCTCCAGCTTGCCCTTCGATACCATCCCAGCCAAGAACTCACGTAGCTCCTCATGGCTAAAGGGAAATCCTCCAGGAACCACAATCGACAACATCATCACGATACGTTGGAGAGGCATGGAGCCTTGGTTGGTGAGCATTCCAACAATGAACTGCCAGTACAGATTCATTTTCTCCATAGCGGCCGCCTCAGCTGTTTCCTTGGCCGCTGCGGCGGCGGCAGCTTCTGCAGCAGCAGCAGCATTTTCTGCGTCGCCAGATTGGCCGTCATCTCCGGCCACCGAACCAGTTTCACCACCCGCACCATGGCCCTCGTCAGTGGGAAGGTATTCGAGTACCCTGAAGCTGTCGCGATGGACTTCGGTGAGGATACGCTTGCTCACCCAGAATAGACAGGCGCTGCGGACAAGAGGAGCAGCCATCTCTAATGTCTCGGCGAGTTCGGCTGCGGTTTTTGTGATGGGCTCGTCAGAGTCGTCTTGGAAGGCATAGATGACTGTGGCCTGCCAGGTTGTGACTTCATCCGCAAATGAACGATCGCCCAACTCTAGTTCAACGGTCACTTGACCGAGACCGTTACGCCATGTAAGCTTGCGGGACTGTTTAAGAGACTCGAAGCCCTCGGAATATTTCTCCTGTAGCGAGAGAATCTCTTGGGGGACCTTGAATTCCTGGTCTTGGATTTCAGGCCAGAAGAACCGGGACAAAATCTTGGTATGGAGCTCTGGAATGTCTCGTCTTGGGACGCGTTTTGAAGTCATGCGTGAGGGCGGTTTGTTGAATCCTTGGTCGTTGCGTACAACGACATCGACACGACGAGAGTCGGAGATATCACGAAGCATGACCTCGCACGCCTGTAGCGCTGAGTCGCCGAAGCGCACTTTGAGAAGTTCAAGGACCGATATCTCTTGATCGTAATCCTCGCGTTTCTGTAAGAGACGATCGGCCAAGAGGGTTTGCAATTCTTTGACGAATGTTTCCTTTGAGTCGAATAGGCTGACAAGACTGTCAATGACATCTGAGCTTTTGGCCTTTCGATAGTCGGGTGCGGCATCAACTGGATCGGGCATCCAGTTCATATCATTCCAATCAAGTTCGCTATCGGTTTGGTTCATGGAGAGCTGGTGCGCTCTGGTCAACTCTGTTGCCAGCTCTGCTAGGGTATCGCCCGAGGACAGTGACGATGCCTCGGTTGCTGCAGTGATGGATGGCTCCGCCAGTAGACCGCTGACAATCACTCTCACTGTGTCCTCACGTTCTCTCAGATACCGTCGAATGGGCCGAGCGATTCGATCAAGGAGCACGCCTTTGGGGTCCAACAGGTGAAAAGCTCGAATGATCGAGATGTACAGTTGCAGAATCTGGACTGTGGAGGCGCCAGGATGTAGAAGACGTTGGTTGAGAGTGGCAATGAACGATTGTGTGACATGTGCTCTTGCGTTGGGATGCGTCGTAAAGTGACGTAGATCCTCAATGGCACCAGAGCTGACAGGCCATTCCACAATCACATCGAAGAGCTCACTGGTCCGAAGAGCACCCAATCGGGCAATGGCGATCTCCTGCCACTTTTCCACGTCCCTAAAGCTGACTTCCAGCTCGCCCGCTGACGGTTCGCCAACGGGAGGCATGCGAATAAGAGCCAGCGCTTGTACTGCAAGCCGAGCGAAGATATTTTCGACCCAGTGTTTCAAATGTTGGACAACTG
Source organism: Penicillium sp. VS I D KN (assembly GCA_019775415.1). Taxonomy (NCBI): domain Eukaryota; kingdom Fungi; phylum Ascomycota; class Eurotiomycetes; order Eurotiales; family Aspergillaceae; genus Penicillium; species Penicillium sp. VS I D KN. The sequence goes on along the minus strand of JACWFT010000036.1, from coordinate 150,090 downwards.
ACGTCGGCCTCTCCCACCGACCATTGTAAGCCGCGCCAGTGTATGCCGCGCGCACGAACTCGGTCAACATCGTATTCATTACACTGGCAAAGACTTTCTGGGCCCTATCACCACCAAGTCCCACCTGTTGAAGGCCATTCAAGAAGGCCAAAAGCTGATCGCGAGCCTCAGTCACCGACTGAGGTTCTCCCTCGGTCATCATCTGTGCCCTCGTGCCTGGGTCGCTTTGTTTCCACTCCTCGTATGAAACCGAGTACTGTCGATCTACCTCCATATCATCCTGACTGGCATTCTCTGGGCTTGAGTCTTCGATCAGCGTGTCGATGCCTAGGATAACAAGCGCGTCTCGTGATAAGTCGCTAGCCAGAAGGGTTGAAATGCGTTCCCAAGGCAAAGAATATGTAACGACTGCATGGAGGATTGCTTGCAGTCCAACTAAAACGCGCCCTTGCTGGGGTTTCGCCATGAGCGGCATCACATAGTGCACAATCGGTGCAAAGTAGATTCGGCGGGCCAACCGCAAACAGTTCACAATGGTCCTCAACAGACCCTCCTTCTCAGAACTGCCGAGAAGCTATTTCCCAGTTAGCATTGCAATTGACCATTTGATAGCAAGCATGGTCATACTTGAAAGAGCTCGGTCCGCAGGTTTTTGAGGAAATGCCTCTGTATTTCATCGCGATACCAACCAAACAAATCCTTTTGAGTCGATTGTCGATGTTGCGCCGCAGCAGTCAAGTACGCTAATGCCTCCTCAGTCTCCTTTAACGGAGGACTGAGCCGGTTCCATTCCTTAAGAAGTTCGCTTCCATCGGTATCTCTGAACTTGTAAATGGGCGCAAACCCGCGATCCGGTACACACAGAAAGGCCTTGGCGGCAGCCCAGGCTTGGTCCGATATTTGTCGGTCTGACGCGTTATTCGACGGCTGATAAATCGATCCAAAGGACTCGTTTTGAACCGTTGAGGTGGAGTGAAAGGAGGCGATCGGGGTCTGCTCGTCGGAGCTGCATGCGAGTGGTGGCCGAGCTTCGAGTGACGCGGGGGAGAAGACGGAGCCAAACACGCGTCGGCATCCCGCACTGAGGGGATTTGTGGATGACATGGTGTTCAGGGTAGTTTCAGCATTGTGAGGTGTAAGATCTAGAGTTAAACCAGACCAGGCTGAGATGTCAAGCTGTTTTGTTGAATGGGAGTTTGGGACGCCATGATGGCCGTCGCGTGATCACGTGAGCATCATTCTTTGACAAGATGTATCGAGCTACGTTCTCTGACATTCAACTCACTATCATAAAGCTTGGAAGGCGTGTATTATTTCATATGGTATAAAGCAAGCTCCATTTGCGAGCTTTATTTACTCTAGATCGCCGGATGCAAAAGAGCGTGAGGTTGGCTCATGACCTGATGTGGAGGAACAACAACGCCAAAAGAAACAAACAAACACTGTGCGACAACTCAAATCGGGTACAACGCTGAACATATGACAGGGGGTATCGTGTCACCTCGGACATGAAAGTCCGTAGAGGATAAATAGAACATAAACAACATGGCTCTCATCCGAGGACTGCATCGGAATCAGATTGTAGATCGTTCCCGAGATCCCAACAGATACGACATCATCCGATTGTGCGTCTAGTTATCCTCTACCTTCTCCCACTCGCTATCGGTGCTGCCGTATCCAGAGCTGTCGCCACCTACACTGACACGCTTCTTAGGATCCTGGTCGGGCGGCTGGAGTCTCGCCGCAGCGCTGCCGGTTGCGACGGCGGAGGGCTTCTGGCCAGAAAAGGATTCGGTCTCTGTCTCACTGTCGGCGCTGTCCACGGAATCCTTCTTCCTGTCGGACCCAGTTGTTTCTGCCTCGGCCTGTGCTTTCTTCTCGGCTTCCTGCGCTCGCTGCACGGCGCTGACTTCCTGCGCGAACCAGTTGATGGAGTACCACAGCCCGGCGCTCAGGAAGGAAAGGACGACGAAGTGAATGCTATAGGTGGCTAGGAGGAGGACGAAGAAGACAAACTGGAGGGCTGCAAAGGTGACGTTGGTTGCGATCAACAGTGTCGGTGTGGGGCCCGGCGTGAAGACGCTCGACCACAGCTCTTCCACGAACGAAGCCATGGTGGTATAATGTTTGGAGGCGCGTTTGTGTGATGTAGTGACGTCGTTGCGGAAACTGGAATCCGTAAGTGAGGCGGGGACTGAAGAAGTTCGGGCTGCGTGTTCCGAGATTGAGAATAAGCAGAATGATCCACCCGAAAGGCGGAAAGGAAGAGGGGCAAGAGGGAACAATATTAAAATTGGGTCGTTCATATCACTACCCCATGGGGGTCTCTAATCCACTCAGCGCAGATGCTGAGTTATATACATCTTTGTCACATTCGATCATATGCGAATATTCGTCAGCCGCTTTGTCGTGGGATACCATCATACTTCTCTGCGGGCCAAGGCTACGTGACCGGATATTCGTATAGCCCTTCTGACCTGCAGGGGAATTTTAAGCAAGAACCTTAGAAGGATTGGATTGGCCTGGGCAAGAAAAGAGTTTCGGCGTGAGGCCGAGATTAAACAAGGATTCGAAGCTACCGGAAACATCTACCCGTTCACTCCCAGATATTCCATGACCCTATTTAAGTACTCTAGAATCTTCTAAATAGTTGTCTATGAATCATGCCCGGAACCGCTTCAAGTATACCACACGCCGGATATAGTCAATAAAAAAAGAGGTGTGACCTAAATGAACAGGGAATGCTCGAGTTCCTTGAACTGACCCGCAATGCCCATCCAACCACAAGCCAAGTTTTGACTTTATCCAATAGCCGCTCCCTATCTCGAATTGGTCTCACGCGATTAGTACCGCAAGCTACCCCACGCTTAACTCTAGTCGCTGATCAACCCCGTGTTTCCCCCATACGGTTGTAGCAGCCTTGGTCCAACCATTGACCCGCTCATTGCCGTCATCGCACACCACACCCCCGACATGGGGCCCCGCAAACCAACTTCGGCCTTTGGCTTACCCGTCCAATCATGAAACAGCCTTTTAGAGGTTGGCCTAATGGTGGAAAATGAGGGGGGAGACCTGATAGGGGAATTAGTCTGACCAGAATTTTGTATAAATATGCGCGGGAAAGTCCTTCTTGGCTCATTCCGGCAGCATTTCAGAGCCAGTGGCATTCACTCTTCTCTAAAAGGTCGTCCAGAGGCCAATCCCTCTTCCCTTACTTATAATTCACTTCTCAAGAGATGGCAGACAAGCCGGAACTCTCTAAGACCTTCTCCCCTGATGGTGGTACCATCGAGGGCTTCTCCCACCATGCAGAGGACATCACTGCGGAGCGGGAGCCATACGGCCCCCCGGGTCTGCGGGGACTGGCGAGTAACCCATTTGTGTTGATGTGTGCAGCATGCTCAACACTAGGTGGTTTGATTTTCGGTTATGATCAAGGTGTCGTGTCTGTCATCTTGGTGATGGATCAATTCCTGGACGAATTTCCGCAAGTCGCAGGCTCGGGTGCGGGATTCTGGAAGGGTCTACTGACTGCCATGATTGAATTGGGTGCACTGCTTGGTGCATTAAATCAGGGTTGGATCGCTGATATGATTTCGCGACGCTACTCGATCTTGGTTGCCGTTGCGATCTTTACCATTGGATCCATCTTGCAGACCGCTGCCGTGGAATATTCCATGCTGGTCGTGGCTCGATTGATTGGTGGTGTGGGCATTGGCATGTTATCCATGGTTGCACCATTGTATATCTCCGAAATTAGTACGTGATTTCCTTGCCTATGATTGGTCTTCTTAAGATCTGAGAGAATAGTACGAGAACTAACATTCTTTCCCTTTATTAGGTCCCCCGGAATGCCGTGGAACACTGCTGGTTCTTGAAGAATGGTGTATCGTCCTTGGTATCGTTATTGCGTACTGGATCACATATGGTACCCGGTATATGGCGGGAGAGTGGGCATGGCGTCTCCCCTTTCTGTTGCAGATGGTCCCCGGATTCATTCTTGTCGGTGGTGTGATGTTGCTCCCATTCTCGCCTCGATGGCTTGCCTCCAAGAACCGCAACGAAGAAGCCTTACAAAGTCTATGTAAACTGCGCAACCTTCCTGCCACGGACCGTCGCATTCGCCAAGAGTTCATGGATATCCAAGCGGAAGTGCAATTTCACCAAGAAATGAACGCTGAGAAACATCCCAATTTGCAGAGTGGAAGTACCAAGGACTCATTCCTCCTGGAGATTGCTTCTTGGGCCGATTGCTTTAGAAAAGGCTGCTGGCGACGAACCCACATCGGTATCATGATCTGTTTCTTCCAACAAGTAAGCTGCCGTTGTCCTTCAGTGTCCGAATTGCAATGCTAACATAGATATAGTTTGTGGGCATCAATGCTCTCATCTACTACTCTCCCACCCTATTCGCCACCATGGGCCTGGACACAAGTATGCAACTTGTCATGTCTGGTGTTCTTAACGTCCTGCAGCTGGTCGGTGTGACGACCAGTATCTTCACAATGGACACCATCGGTCGCCGTAAGCTGTTGATGATCGGATCCGGTCTCATGGCCATTGCAATGATCATCATTGCAGTCCTAGTCGGTCTCTACAGTTCTGACTGGCCAACACACCAAGCTCAAGGATGGACTAGTGCGGCCTTCTTGCTATTCTACATGGTTGCATTCGGTGCCTCCTGGGGTCCAATCCCCTGGGCCATCCCATCCGAAATTTTCCCCTCCTCTCTTCGTGCAAAGGGTGTCGCCCTAGCCACCTGCTCCAACTGGCTAAACAACTTCATTATCGGCCTTATCACTCCTCCGCTGGTTGAAGACACCGGCTATGGCGCTTATGTTTTCTTCGGCGTCTTCTGCGTGCTTTCTGGTGTTTGGACTTACTACTTCGTGCCCGAGACGAAGGGCCGTACACTTGAACAGATGGACCATGTCTTCAAAGATAACTCGAGTGAGTATGAGAAGGCTCGCCGGACTGCTATTGAAGCAGAGCTCTTGGAGCGAGAGCTGCTTAGCCCTCACCATGGAGCTGTTTAACTTAGTTGGTATTCGGATTTTAGCATTTTAGGATTTGCGGGATAGCGAAGGAACTTGCATATTATTATTAGGTAGCATGGAATGGAAATATGATTCACGAATATAATTGATTTCCCAGCAGCTGTCTTATTTAGAGAGGCCATTCCCAGGTTGCTAGTCCTTTTGCCTACCTTGAACCGTGCTAGGCGATACCCGAGCCGAGTTCCGTGCAAAAGTCGGATCGCGATGCGAGAACCTAAACCCCATTGCACCATCTTAGTGCCTGATTTAACAATATAGTCCGGGGTAAAGAGTGCGGAGAACACAGGTATAAAAGTAGCAAGTCAACCAGTCTCTCCACATAAAGAAATCGCATTGATAAACAAATCTTTCGTGTTTTAAAGTTGTAAATCTTCAATATGCGTCTCTCTCAGGCAATTTGGGCTGTATACATTCCAGCCGTTGCTGCCATCGCCACGAGCCAAAACATCAAGATACATGCCCCTACACGTGTACCTGGAGATGCTTCTCAGCCGGTGGCGCATGACTTTGCCTCCATTTCAATTCCAATTCATTTTTTTGCAGAATATGCCGGTATGTTCAGCTTACATTCTCAAACGAATACACCCTGATACATTCTAGGCAACACAAGCAGCCCTAACATATTCTCACGTGATATCATCGAGCTTCTACATCACAAGACAGGCGCATATCCCCACATTCGTGTGGGCGGTACATCAGCGTGAGCAGTCTCCAACCCCAAAGCAAGATTCCAATTCCTAACAGCCATCATAGTGACCGAGCCATCTACAATGCCTCGCAGATGGAGTCCATCATTCTATCCTCTGAATACTCTAATGGCATTCCACTAGAGGTCTACGTTGGTCCAACGTTTTTTGAAGGATTTGAGAGTTTCCCCGGTGTTCCCTGGACATTCCAGGTTAACCTCGCAAATAATAAGAGCGACGCCTTGGAAAATGCCCTCTCAGAGGCGCGAGTCGCTTTGAGTCATATTAAGGAGAACTTGGTAGCGTTTGAAGTTGGGAATGAGCCTGACTTGTATCCTGGTGCCGTGCGGCCATTGAAATACTCCACCGCTGATTATGCCCGGGAATGGACAGGGTTTGCTGATGCAATTTCTGAGGAGGTTTTGTGTGGCAATCCTTACGGTTTGGATTATTGGAGAATTTTTCAAGCTTTGACCTTTGTGGATAAAGGAGATGGGTTTTCAACGTGAGTTTCAAAGTCCGTAGGCTGCTTTATGCGTATCACTAATCTGATGCAGGGCTAAGGCGTTCCAGGATGGGATCGATAAGTCTGGCCATGTCAAGACGGTTTCTCTACACCAGTATGTCTTACAGACTACTAATCAAATTCCACACATGCACGTACTGAATGACTATAGATACGCAGCTGGAAACCAGGCATGGGTCCGACTACAAAGTAAGTCCAGTTCCCAAAAATGCAAGAAGTTGTATCTCATTTACGCAGATTCTTTCATGAATCATACCGCTATCACTGGGAACCTAAGTCAATATATCCCCGATATGAAAGCAACACGCGACGCCGATCCGAGTATCACCTTCCTGCTGGGCGAGACAAACAGCGATTATGTGAATTTGGACATGGCGCAAGTGGAAGGCGTTTTCGGAAGCTCACTCTGGCTGCTCGATTACCTACTCTATGGAATGAGCTTGGTATGCCATACACTAGCCAGTCACAACAGAGCAATAAGAGCTAACCAACTCGCAGAATATCAGCCGCTTCAATCTTATCCAAGGAACAACCTTCGGATACACAGCTTGGGTTCCAGTGGAATACAACGGACAAACTCCCGGAGTTAGACCACCACTTTATGGTCAGCTCGTGGCTGCAGACGTAATTGGTCGCCACCAGAACGTGCAAATCAAATCATTGGATCTCGGTCTGTGGGATCTGTCCGCATATGCCGTGTATGAGTCGGGAGTTTTGTCGCGGTATGTCGTGATTAATCTGAATGAGTGGAACACTACAACAGGATATACGCGTCCCACTCGAAGAGTCTCTCTCAGTGTGCCACGAGATGTACACTCAGGTGAAATCATGAGGTTGTCTGGGCCTGGGGCTGGTTCTGATACTGGTATTACTTGGGGCGGATATAGTTGGAACTATACTACTGATGGAAGACTTGGACAGTTTGGTAAGCAGCAGTCTTGGTCTGTTTATCCGAGGCGTGGATATGTGAGTATGGATATACCTTCGACTGAAGCTATTGTGGTTGAGCTGCGGAGGTAAACTTCGGTTGGTTCAAAGTCATCTCAATTGACATTTGAACATAGGTGTCAGCTTATGAAAAGGAAGGAAATGAATGACAGTACTAGCCGCAGAAAGACCTTGCATGAATGTAATTTTTCTTCTTCCACAAATGTTGAGTAGACCTCTTTGCTTCATCGAATCGTAACACTGGTCTCACCCCAGCAATTTGACCAGAAAGTTCTTTGTTACACCAGTTTCCTGGGTAAGAACCCAGCTACTGGAATTGGAACACGATCCTCAAACCAAAAGAGGCAGTTCTAGGCTCTCACGCCGGCGCAAGACAGAGTGGATGCTTCTACCATGTCAACACTGTGGGGCGCCTATACCACTCTAGTCTTAACAGCATAATGTCGGTGTTTTATTGGCCACGCTTCCGAAACTATGTCTTCGTTGCTCTGGAGATGCTAATCCGAACTGCTGGGCTAATTTGAAGGTCGGGCAGAAAACGTCACCTACTTTTGACCGGTTGTGGAGTCTCTCAAAGAGAAGCTTTGAGACAGGAAAGTATACCATGTCTGATTTATAGAAATGGTCAGTTTATAGACCTTTCTTGCGGGCTATGAGTGCAGGTCTATCCTCATGCTAATATTCGCACTACTTGGCAAGGCGACAATCGGAAGATATCTGGTACGTAGGTAAATATGGACGGACTTGTAGATGGCGCTATACATGGTAGTCGATATCCACTTGCGACCGCAGATAACAGATTGAAAGATCCACACGAAATTTTGAAGCTGCAATTGACTCTCATGAAGGCTCCAGCCTATATAGACGTAGTCTGAATTTCCATCTCATGTTGTTGACAGGCAAGGTTAAACATGTAAAAGCAGACACAAGCCAGCGATCCATCTCAACTTTCCAGACGCTGTTCCGGCCGCTCATTCCAGACATTCCTAGCAAAAAAAACAAAGATCCACAATTGGTATCCGATCTCGCCGAGACCTAGTCGAAAACAAAATCAAACCAACAAGCTCCAAAAATCCAGAGCTTCTTCACCGCTATTCCCCCCTGAACGAATGCTCAAAGCTCGTGTCTCTCCGGTCCCACTTCGGAAAATCCCGTCTCCTCAGCTAGCAGCTCCAACCTCGTGCCATCGAGACCCAGCTCGGGAAGCCGAGGAGGAGAGTCACTCCGTGACCCGACACCGCTGTTCCGCGTGTCCAAGTCATCCATTTTGCCCTCCTTTCTTTTCGAGCGTAGAGATCGGAACCAGCCTACGAAGCTGAAGCCCGATCCTCCGTCCGGGCCTTGCGACCACTCGTCGTTCCGGCTTTGGGTCCTTTGGAAGGAGGATCTCATCTTGGAGCTTCGCTTCTGTGATCGCGTGCTCGAGTCTGAAGTCGGGTTTCTTTGGAAATCGGGCGCCGGTGTTGCCTCGATTGACGAGGATGTAGTAGTTCGAGAATGAGGCATTTTGCCGTCAATCCATTCAGTTTCGCCCAGTTCCGTTCGGTTCGTTCGGTTTAAAAATGTTTGTTTTGGTCAAAATCGGGTATATAGAGATTCATTGGTATCGGTCCCCATTCTGGATGAGAGATGAAATTCCTAGGACAAATTTGAGAGGTGGGGAGAGCGGGCGGGCGTGGCAAGTTATGGGGCTAGGCGAGGTGATCACCGTGATGATTACTGGCTGCGTCACTGCAAGTTGATCTATCATGCAAGGAGGACCCGTCACAATTCGTCTGGGGTGGTTTTTCGTCTCCGCTTTTTCACTAGTGAACCTTCCGCCCGCTACCACTCACTCTAGTCTTTTGGGGGGAGATGTATTTGCACTAGCTGTTTTTTCTCTGAATCAGGAACTCCTAGCTCTCCCTAGGAATAAGTAAGGCTCTATGCATAATTTTTTCTAACTTCAGGGTCCTCTAATGGTGCAATGTTGACATTGTGATTCGGTTCAGCTTCGATCGTACCTTAAGCTGCATGCGATGGGAAATTCTGAAAGCCCAAGTAGATTTTTCATCGCGAGCTATCTATTCCAGATCTGCTAGCCAACCTAGCCTGATCGACTTGCTCACCGGGTTTTCTTGGCGAGTAGTAAATTGCTGTTTAGGGATGGTTATGCAAGCTGGTTGCAGCATGTATTCAATTGAGGAAATCGTGCATTTCCAACGCGAGGGTGCCACTTATATCACTTCTTCTGGGAATTTGCTTCAAGACGTTTAGGTGATGGGCTGAAGATGAATTTTGACACAGTCCAAGTCAATTCTTTTCTTGAATGCGACTTAAAGGGCCATACCGGATTATGAGCTAGAGACAGCCAAAGATTCATGAATACCAAATACAATCTCGATCATTTCAAGGCTATCCTAGGATATCACTGCCATCTTCACCTACTTAGGTTCGTTAGGGATGTGGTTTTTGAGAAAAGTTCTGCCACTGTCTTTGGCTAATTGCTATTTGTTGAGCCAATCGACTCTATCAAGCTATTTTTAGATGAATATTGCAATACAAGAAGCAACCTTCGCATGTAACATACCCCAAAGGGCCATGAGTCCACTAATGCGTCTTGTCACGTAGGCTAGGTATCTGGCATCAAAGGTGTAACTTTATCTGTATTGCAAAGGTCGTCTACCGTACTATCAAGAGTCGAGTTGAGCCAAAGTTGTACTTAATCTTGAATTCCACTGTCAGACCTTCCGTATTTGTGATCATCAACTTCATCACCTCCACATTCACCCTCTTCGTCGGCCCATGTGGGTTTGATCCATTCATCATAGTAGATTTCTTCAGGCGGTAGACCCTCCCTGTTGACAAAAAGATAATGGAATATCTGCCATGAAGCTATTTTCGAAGCCTTTTGAGCAACATCAAAGTCTTTCTCTTCAAATGACATGGGCACTTCTATGCCAGGCGTAGCACATAGAACTTTGAGATTGGATGTGGGAAGGTCTCTCGAGAACCCATAGTCCTTGATGACAACGCCATCTTCAAGCTCCCAGCTCCAGTGATCATACTAGTATTCATGTCGACTGCATGCAAGGTGTGACCTAATCCGGAGTGCACAATCTTCGATTGGAGATATCCCACAGGGTGCCCACGCCCCACTGAGTGGTCTAATGTTGGAGTGCAAGTCATCATTTTCGGTTGTCGGGAGGTGAAGCAAGCGCCAGGCATCTTGCCTCTGTATGTATCCAGGGTTCTCACAGGTGTAAGGACCCGAGCCAGTAATGTCCATGAAGCTTTGCAGGCTGCCAGTCCAGGCAAAGCCATTTGGATTCATGGGAGGGTGTCCTCCTTTGACATTACTGAATATCCTTGGACCTAAGCCGCCGATCGCAGCTCCAATCAGAAGAGCACTTATGCTTGGACGGCGAATTGCGCACATTAAAGCAAGAATTTTTGGTCCTGTGCTGACTCTCCGGCGAGGACTTCCTTTAGAGCCGGATGAAGCCATGGGCTAACCATATTGCAAGGCACCCCGGGTTCCCAAAAGGATCCACAGAAAGTCGCCATCATCAATTCCGGGTCACAGCTCAAAGTCATGCAATAAGGTAGGTCTTCGAAAATTTCCAGCCACATTTGCGGCAAACCTTCAATAGGAGAAGCTGACTTCTTCCCACATGATGTTCTTGGGAGTGGTAAGCGAGGAATCAGGGCATAATATCGATACAACGGAAATGTTAAAGCAGCTGCTAGCGCAATAGGGAATTGGCTACATAGCTCATGTAAGAGCGCAAATTCAGCAAGCGCTTCAAACGCTCGTTTTGAAAAAAGAGGCGAGGAGGTTGAACTCGGCGTAAGTGTCATATACGTTATGGAAAAGGACGTTTTACATATGCGTTCAACACACCACGGAGCGAGAGACTCTTCAGGCTTTCGAGACACAAAGGCTTCCCAGCCTTCGCCTGGAGCAAGTATCGCGGACCACCAGCGAGCGACATCTTCGTTCACTTCTCCAATGTGTAGAAGATGTGAACTTGAATTTATAAAGAAAGTATCGCTATTGCAATCCGTCTTGATCTTTCTGTATCGCATGTAAACACCCTCTCCCCTCATTTCCAGGAGTCGCGCAGAAAGGACATAGCACCAGCCAAGAGTGAGGATTCCCAAAAAATTGGAACCAGTGCTTTTGTCCTTCGTGGTCCCATCCCACGAGCTAAACATCTCTCCGTCGAGTTTCAAAGGCAGAGAGCGACTAACGCCGAGTTGTAACCTGGCCCACCTTGACACTTCTTTGACGAGTCCATCGCAATTGGCACCTGACACTTTCCAGGTAGAAGAGGCGTCTACCCAGCGATCGAATTTTGAAGAAGCCCTGGACACGCAGCCGAGGACCTCCTTGGGCCGTAGGCCTGGAATTTTGGGACTCTGTGCAGTGCATGGCGCGGGTTTATGTCATCTGGAGCCAGCCCGTGATCTCGTTGGGCATAGGCTAGAGATGCCAGATCAAACCATTACTTTCGACTTCTCACCAGCGCTTCATCAAGTTCATCTTTTGTAGGCTGGGCGGCGTCCTTCTTGACTATCTGGTAGTAAGATGTTAGCATGTACCTATTCGCAAGAATCAGTGAGCACAACTGAGGTAAGGTCTGAAGGGTGGAGGCAATCGGCACAACTCCCCACTGTTTATGGAGATGCTTGAAGTCAAGATAGAGGAGAGTTATGAATCACGAAATCATTGAGTTGTGGATAGAGGGGAGAAGCGTGGGAAGAAAGGGAGCGGCTGTTGTGCTGCGTCACTGTTTAATGGGCTTCGGACGCGCGAAGTCCCCTGGTCCATTCATATGCCGCCTCAACCTTTACTATTGTTGCTTTTGCAAACTCAGAAACTATTTTATCTCGACACTTCATGGTTGAAGTCCACCAGGCGCACCCAGACAGAGCATTAGTACTGACACATGTAAAATTGGTTACAACTATGCATAGAGCTCTAGTTAAGGGAATACAATGGCTCCTGAATAATCGATGCATAGACTGTGAAGTTCGCTCCCTTAGATTGGACGACCTCGCGAAGTTAGATTCGGGGAAGCAAACGCCCGAAATCTAACCTCGGGACCCCGCAACCTGCTATGATAGTGGCAGCGCAACAAGCCAATAGAAGGGAGCAAAACTTAGCGGCCACAGTAGATTCAACTCGGATAATTATCCATCAAATAAAGGATAAAGCCAAGATATATAGGAAGTAGTCTTTCTTACTTTCTAGTCCAACTCCACAGACTCGCCGAGCTAACCTTGAAATAAATTATCAACCTTGAGAGTCTGTGCTAGTACTATCCAACCAAGAATCAGCTGTCTCATACTTCATTATGGCGCCCACCGCTACCGTCCTTCTTAACGAAGACCGCACCAACGCCGCATCAGGTGCCCTCGGCCTAGCAAAAGATGGCCGAAAGCTCAAAATCCGCTCATATCCTAAATTCGACACCCTCCTCGAAGAAAGAATCTACCGAAAACAGCACCTCGCCGCGGCTTTTCGCGTCTTCGCCGATCGAGGGTTTGACGAGGGTGTCGCAGGACATATTTCCGTCCGAGACCCCATCTTGACAGATCACTTTTGTATGACCTGCCCCACTCAGAAAAAAAAGCGAAAAGCAAGCGATAGCATAAACTAACAATAGTCTGCAGGGCTGAATCCATTGTCCATGCATTTTGCTCTAATCAAAGTCTCAGACTTGATTCTGGTGAATGAAGACGGGGAAGTTGTTGAGGGAGACGAACCTATCAATGGAGCTGCCTTTGCTATCCATTCGGAGATACACAAGGCTCGACCGGAGGTCAATGCTGCGTGTCATGCGCACTCAGTTCATGGGAAGGCATTCAGTGCGTTCGGTCGAGAACTGGATATGATTACGCAGGATTCATTGCGCTTTTATAAAAGCCATGCTGTTTACGCGGAATTCGGCGGCGTGGTTCTGGATCGAGAGGAGGGAAGACGGATTACAGCGGCGCTTGGGAATGGGAAGGCTGTTATTTTGCAGAATCACGGACTGCTTACTGTGGGTTATACTTTGAGTTCTCGCTTTTCTGGACAATTGCTGATGTTCCTTGTTAGGTTGGTGGAAGTATTGATGAGGCGGCGTTCTGGTTTATTAGTCTGGATAAAACTTGTCATGCGCAGCTTCTTGTTGATGCAGCTGAGCTGGGTAGTGGTCATAAGAGGAAAATCATCAATGACGAGGAGGCGGAGTTTACGTCAAAGCAAGTTGGAGGACCAGAAAAAGGATGGTTGGCATTCCAGCCTTACTATGATGAGATTGTCGCGAAAACAAATGGTGGATTTTTACTGTGATGATAGTTGCCGCACAATGATATTACGAGCCGGTGCAGATGAATCCAATAGCCTCGGCCCTTTGAATCATTGTAGAGAGAAGCCAATAAGTTGATAATGTCATTCATGCGAACTTATGATCATGTGGTATCTTAAAAGAAGTAGCACCCTTAAAGCGCATGCTCAACGCCAAATCACAGCCTGACCCAAACGCCTGGAAATAGAAACGGGTCAACATGGAATAAATGAAGCAAGAACGGGAAAGGAAGCAAACATATCAGGTGGAATCGTAAACGCCATCAAATCACACCGTGACGTGCCTTGAAAATGGATATCTTATCATCGTAGAAGAGGATCTCCTGTAGCTTGAAATGAATGCGACTAGCGCCATTTTCCTCCAGCTCGCTATCGGATGCGTCAGAAAAGTCAGAAAGGAGCTCATGATTGTCTGGTATATCCTGATCGTCGTCGCTTGTATCCATTGTTTCGTCGTCAAAAGCGGCGAGGCCATCATTGCCAGAGTGGAAGTTGGAGTTCACAGATTGTGTGCCATCCGAATCCGTAGAGTTGTTCGGGCCATTCTTCTCAAGAATCTGGTAGCATTTTGATTGCAAACCAATGTAAGTGATTTTCAGATCGGGTCGGATGCTAACAATATCGAGAACTTGTAAAGCGAGCTCTTTCAGATCGCGATGAACGGAGTGGCTAATACGAGGCAAGTACAATGCGCGTAGTTGAGGCATCTTTGGTAACCTCTGCAGAAAATAGTGCTGGAATAATCAACATTAGCCTGAGCTCTCCGACCCATCACAGAGATATCCTTACCCAATCGCGATAGTGCATGGCCATCCCCAACTCTCTCAGTTGGGGCATACGTCCACTAGTGACAAAAGACACCATCTCTTGATTAAACATCCACTTGTGCCAACGTGTGCTCAGACTGTCCACATTTCCATTTCGCTCAGAGGCATCAATCAAAACCTTTCGGAGACTCAAACGATGCTTCCGAAGAATGTGACGGTAGATAGCTTCGATATTGACGTTTGATTCAAAGTTTGGGGCTTCGTGCAAGTAAACACTTTCCAAAGTATTCGGGGCGAGGGCATCTTTGATGAAAAGCATCAGGTATGGAGTGACGGTATCTGTTCGCAGATGCTTAATATTGAGCGAGTAGTCGTACCGACTCAGGCTTGATCGACGTCTTTCCCCTTTCTGTGGTCGTTTCTGTGGCGGCTGAGGTGGCGCATACTTTCGGCGGAGAGCCCTCCATAAGTTCTCATGTTCCTCGCAACGCATCAAAGTGAGAGTGTTGAGGCGAGTCCAGTCAAGCTGAGGTAGAAGATGCGGTATGGAAAGGGGGACTCGTTCCAATTCCAGGACCTCAAGGTTCAGCTTTTCATCATTGGTGTGTGGTGGACCATAGATGGGACCGCTTGCCTTAGGAGCTAGGTTCTTCGAGCCGGGTGGCGATGATGCTGTGCTATCATTGGCATGGATAGAAGGTTGCTGATCGATGGATGATGGGGAACTAGACCCCTGCCGAGCAAAATGATCCTCGCTCTTGGCGTCGTTTTCCGTGGACGCGTCTGACTGCAGCAGGTCGCAGGTCGAGGGCAGCATAGATGTTACCGGTTGAGGCAAAGAGCCACGCTTGGATAAAATGCTGAGAACCCCTCCAGCCCTTGGCCAGCTTAGACTGTAGTCAGTGGCTGGGTCGGTATCCTTGGCACAAACCACCCAGGGAGACAAGTGGGCCTTCAATGAAACGCCAATCCGTAACTCGACCAGACGATGACGAGAGCGTTCAATGAGAACAGCAAGCTCCTCAACATAGGCCATCTCATCGATATCGAGGACGGCTACACTTTTGAGCGGTGGTAGCACAGATAGCGAGGGGTGTTCGACGTGCTTGTACTTCTGGAGCATACGACTGTTACCGCTCAGCGCTGCTGACACGCGTTGAATATTCTCAGAGTTATCATGCCACCGCACCCAAATGCGCTCCAACCGACACTTATCATGGTGTCCGTCGGCCAAGGAGGCAAGGGCAAGCCATATTTCACGAACCACTCCTGTCGGCATATCCCATATAAATGCCTCAAGATTGATCATCCGCGCCACAGCCAAGGCGACCAGTGTTCCCAGCATCTTCCCAACCTCTCGATTCACTGAGTACTCTTGGACCCAGCTGAGGGGGCCATTTCCGATGGAAAAGGTGCGAGTGTATTGTGCATAATGATTCCCTCGTCGAGCTAAAGATCGACCGATATTGGTGCCTGTCTGATGTGTCCGATGGTGTGGTTTGTCGCACCCGCAATGGGAGCAGTCATCTGAAGGTCGATCGAACCTTGCCAACGGCGCATGGTGAAAGACGTCTTCTCCCATTACCAAAGTCGACAGCCCGTACGACAATGCATCCACCCCCGAATAGTCATCGCTTGAAGAATTCAAGGATTCAGGCCAGACGATATCAAACCGGGAATACATGTGTGGCACTGTCAAGCCATGAAGTGTTGAGCATGTTAAGGCGAGGGAGGTGAGATCATTTGTCTGGGTTACCTATTATTACAACTATTAGTTTGCGCCCGTCAGAAAATGAGAAATCACGCGTCGCACCTCTTTGATTATATCCTTCAACACATCCAGAGGTAATTCCAGGAGCTGCATCGGGCTCTTGGCTGTTGGCTTAAAGCTTGACGCGGTGTAGACCGAGGCTGCAGTGCCAGGTGTGGACGTCCGAGTCGCGCTCTGGTCCGAGCTTTCGCTTGAATTCGCTTCCAGATTCAGTCTCGGGAACAAGGAGAGGTGGCGCTTGACTAAAGCTTCCGGATCCACGGAGGTAGTGCTTTGGCTCGAAACGAAGTCTTCTTCATCGGATGATAAGGCCCCGTCGGAGCGTGGCCGATCAGCCCCATCGGAGCTGGTATCCGCCATCAGGAGAAAATTCCAGTGATAACGGGTTCGAGTTGTATGGCGGGGTGGAAAATCATATCCTGATACTAATGGAGGAAGAGCTCCGGACTTGGGCCTCAGCTATCGCATCGGTCGACTGTTGTGTCGGCGCGCGAGAGAAGGAAGGGGTCTGGGGAAGCGATAAGCTAGTGAGTTAGTTGACGGATCGCTCCGCTGCGGATCATCAGAAGGGGTTTAGGTAAGCGCCACAATCTTCAACACGAACTATACAAGTACATATACAGGGCATTCTGCAAATCAAGAGAAAGTCTCATGGCATTCATGATCTAATATGATTAAAGTGGTCTCTATGGTTGCAGCAACAGATCGCAGGTAGCAATTTTTCTTCTAAAGGGTGAGCAGTAATGCTCTCATCGGACTACGCTCCATGTCCCTCAGTAATCATCACCACCCAACTTTTCTAGATTGATAGCCGCACTAACGCATGCCAGGTGGCTGAATGCTTGAGGAGTGTTGCCCATCTGCTCGCCCGAAATAGCCACTTCTTCTGAGAACATTCCTAAGTGGTTCGCGTATGACAGGATATTGTCAAAGTGGGAGAGCGCCAGCTTCCAGATGTTGGGAATCGGAACATCGTATTTGGCAGCCTATACATCAAAGTCTTAATGAGGGTTCTTTTGATGTAGTAACACGAGGGATGACACATACTCGGGCCATGGCCTCAACAAGCCAGAAGGTAACCATAATAAAAGCACCCTCGCCTCCACCCACACCTGTGAAACACGAGCATCAGTAACTGGTTAACGGATAAATATTAAAATATTTGCGGTTGGAAGTACATACCGTCATTAGCCTTCTCATGGTCGTATCGGAACACCATCTTGGCACTGGAGAGACCCTCCTTCTCTGGGTTCAGCAGGATCCGTTTCAAGGTGTTGATGAAACGTGGATCATTCGGCGCCACGAAGAAGACCAAGGGAGCAATCAGAATGGACGCATCAAGAACGTCCGGGCTTTCGTAGCTCTGACAGAAGTGTTGACGTTCGTTATTGAAACCTCGGGTCATAATCTCATCGTAAAGCTCGTCGCGAACCTGGATCCACTTGAAACGGTCCGGGCAGGGCAGACTAGATCGTTTTTCTGCAAGACGTATGCCACGGTCCAGTGCCACCCACATCATAACCTTAGAGTAGATGAAGTTCTGAATCTGACCACGAGATTCCCAAATCGACATATCCTTCTGGCCTCGCACACTAACCACATAGTTTACCATGCGTCGAATAGAAGACCACTGATCGTAAGTAATGGGATTTCCGTGCTTGTTGTATAGATAGATGCTATCCAGGAGCTCGCCGTAAATGTCCAATTGAGTGTGGAAAACAGCCGCGTTGCCAATGCGAACCGGCTTGCTCCCCCTGTACCCATCGAGATGTTCTAGCTCCACTTCGGGAATGTCGTACTCGCCTCTGATAGTGAACATGAGCGGAAGGAAAGGGCGTTTGCTCCCGGGCTCAATATCCTGAGCCGCATGTGGGAAGATTCGTTCGAAGATAAAGTTCACGTAGGATTCCGCCTCGCAGCTGTATCCCATCTTCAAAAAGACATATAGGGTAAAAGCTGTGTCTCGCACCCAGGAATAGCGGTAATCCCAATTACGAGAGCCGCCCACATTTTCTGGGAGTGAAAAGGTGGGCGCAGCGACAATCGCGCCTGTGGGCTTGTAGGTGAGGAGTTTCAAAATCAACAAGCTGCGCTCCACGGTCTCTCGATAGTGGCCACGAAATGCACATTTGCGAGTCCAATCTGTCCAATAGTCCGACGTTTCCTCTTCCATCTTGCCCAGGTACGCAGCCATCATGGCGGAACTGGGCACCGCCTTCTCGGGGCTATGCAGAACAAAGTGCAGAGTCTGCCCTTCAGACAAACGGACCCAGGCTACCAGCCCACGTCCCTGCAAGCCTGGTCGCTCCTCCAAAGTCATTTTAGCCTTTGGGTATCCAAGTTTTTCTGGTTCCCGACAATCCGCAAAGATTTCGAGTTGCAGCCGCTCTGTCAGACTCTCAAAATGAATTGTTTGCAGTCGATGCTTGTACATGTCGTTCTCTAGTTTTGCACGAGTGTTATGCGAATCTCGGGCATAGTTGAAAGCGGGAAAGAGCTCTATTTGCAGCTCCATTGATCCACGGCCGCATTCCAATCTTCTGATCACGCCCGAATGCTGCAATCCCGACTTGAAGCGGTTGGTTCCGGGGTCATTGCATGGACAGTATCCTCCCAGCAGTCGGCCTGACTGAGCGTTTCTCTTGGGCGTGACTGGGAAATAGTCCAGCATAGTCACAACGCCATCCTCATTGGTCCATCGGGTTTCCAATAGGTTCGAATAAGGCAAATACCGTTGCTTGCTGTGGGCGTCGATCACCGTCTTATGTGGCTCAATGGACCAGAATCCTCCTTTCTTATCATCCAGGAGGCGACAAAAGACCGAAGGGGAATCAAACACCGGCCAACACATGTAATCCAAGCTGCCGCCCTTGCTCACCAAAGCACAGGTGTGCATATCGCCAATCAAACCATAGTCTTCAATGGCGTTATACGTGTACTCTGCCATGATGATGGGACGATACAGTACTGGAATGTTGTCTCGAGAAAAAGTGATATCCGTCAGTACTGATACCAATGTCATGCAAGAATGGATGCAGAAGTGGGAGGAAACAGCTCAGAAGGCTTCTGCCCGCCCGACCATAGGGATAATATATGATCGCACATACTGGCCGGATGTCCTAGGAAGCAACGACATGATGATGATAATGGCTCCCAGTTGAGGTCATGCCTATTTATTTAGGGTGGCTCTGCCAATAAGGGTCGATCAATGGGTTTCTGAGCTTGGAGGGATACACATCATCATTATGGAAGCACTAATAGATCGCTCAAGCGGGGGTTTGAGCGATCAATGCCGTGATCTTCTTGGGAGATGATCAGCCCCCAACTCTCGGAGTTGATGATCAATCCCTCCCATTCGCCCTTTCAGAGCATCTTCACGCTAAGGTGCTCGGGCAGCAGCTTTCCCATTGGACCGTCTCAACATAAAGTCGAATATCGACCTGATCCTAGTAATATCGCCCTAGGAGATTGAAGTCGGAGGTCGCAACCCGCCAATGACACGCGAGCAGGCCTGACCTGCATTTCCTTGGTGTGCATTTCCCCTTGGACCCCGGATCGACCGGACTGTGGAGCTGGACCAAGGTGGAGTTGTGGCGACCAGTAACAGTGCGAGCTTGAAATGAAGTGGGAAGAGGAGAAAGAAAAACACCCGGCGAAAAGGGTGCGATCCATCACCGCCAATCTCGATCGTTTCTTCAGCAACTTTCCTTTTTTTTCGACTCCGTGACCGCTTTTACCAACATCTCATTCCTTTAGTTACTTTCCCCCAACCTTCCAACATAACTCTCCGACATTCGCTAAATCCACTGGGAGATATCCACCCCTGTCCTCAATCCTGATTCGAGGCTCCCCCCACGTCAATAAAGGGTCGTGTGAACTCTCCCGGTCGCACCCTCATGGGGCTCAGAGCTTTCCTCTCTCCCATCCCCTCCCGCCTTTAAACCCAAAATTCAATATGGGGTTACCAGCCTCGAATCACCACCGACGGCGAAGCTCGATGCTCACAGGGGCGACTCGACCCGGGCAGCCGGGCTCCTCGGAACGGAGGGATGACAGTCTTCGACCAGGAGACGACAGATACAAATGGGACGAACAAGAACCCTTGACGGCTGAGGATACCGATACGTCGGATCTTTCGGCAGCGGCGATGGATACACGCGAATTAGACATAAGTTCAGATGATGATCACTACGATGAGGAGACTGGTCTTACAGCACATCAAAAACGTCAGCGACGTCGACGGCGCAGGCAACGCCGCAAGCTGGATGCTCGCATTGCCGACACCAAATCCACCAATGGCATCTTCCAGCTCGGTCTGGCTGATCGCAATGTTGTCAAGAAACTCATGGCTAACGCAGGTCTAATTCTTATGTGGTATTTCTTCTCGTTATCCATTTCCATTGTGAGTTGATCCCAAAGTCCGTATTCCGAACTCATGAAGCTTACTCTTTCTCTCTCCTAGTATAACAAATGGATGTTCTCCGAGAGCGATGTCGTCTTCCCGTATCCCCTTTTCACCACCAGCTTGCACATGGCTGTCCAATTCACACTCGCCAGTCTTATACTATACTTGTTCCCATCCTTGCGCCCGAGTCATCCCCCGGACTCTGCCAGAAATTCGCCCGTCGAGGACCTCAAAAGGGAGCCGGTACTTACCAAATTGTTTTACTTTACGCGCCTCGTCCCCTGCGGGGCAGCGACGTCCCTTGACGTCGGTCTAGGCAATATGTCGTTGAAATTTATTTCCCTCACCTTCCTCACAATGTGCAAGTCATCTGCACTAGCCTTCGTCCTGCTTTTTGCTTTCCTCTTCCGCCTTGAGTCTCCCTCGGTGAAACTGATCGTAGTCATTGCCGCAATGACAATCGGTGTCGTTATGATGGTTGCTGGCGAGACTGCATTCAATGCGCTCGGTTTCACACTCGTTATTGCCTCCGCTTTCTTTTCCGGTTTCCGATGGGGTCTTACCCAGATTCTCCTGCTTCGTCATCCGGCAACCTCAAACCCTTTTTCAACTCTCTTCCTTCTCACGCCCGTGATGTTTCTTTCTCTTATTTTCATTGCCCTCACTGTGGAGGGTCCCAACGAGATCCACCAAGGGTTCCTCAAACTCGCTGAAAAACATGGAACGGCAGTTGGAGCCGGTCTGCTAGTATTCCCTGGAGTTCTCGCATTCTGTATGATTTCATCTGAATTCGCCCTGCTCAAACGCTCTTCGGTGGTTACTCTGAGTATTTGCGGTATCTTCAAGGAAGTAGTGACCATCAGTGCTGCGGGTATCATTTTCCATGACAAATTAACCCCCGTTAACGTTACTGGCCTTGTTGTCACCATTGGCAGCATCGCATGCTACAACTATATGAAGATCTCTCGGATGCGCAGCGAAGCACGTGAAAGCTGGAGCCGGGAAGGTAGCCCAGACTCTGACACCGAGGATACGGAACTCAGTGGAGCAGAGAACAGCGATTATCACCGCGTCGCGGATCCCGAGCCGGGTCTTATCAGCGCTGTCCCGAGAGATCATCTCAACGACGATATGCATGCTTCACCGGCAGGCGACCAGCGGCGTTCGTTCCGTGTCCGTGCTAGTGGTGCTATGCAAGGGCTCACGATTTCCACGTCCACTATCCCCGAAATCGATGGCCCGGGGTCGCCCATTAAATCTGCCCCTCCAACCATCACCTCCATGTCCGAGGCATTCCCCGCGCATCTACAGGGGTCTGATCGGGAAGCATCCCCAGGCGTTCACTCTACTTCGTCCATCTCGCCGGTGCGGCAGCACACTCCTATGAAACACTAGCCTTTCAACCTTCATTCTTGATACTTATTTTCTAAACCTGATCTATCTATACGCCATCTTGGAATGTGTGCTTCTTGTATCGTGACTTGCCCGGTGCTGTCTTGTTTCAGTTTCTCGTAGGGTTTCACCATCGGGGCTTATGAATTGGTTATTCAACACTTGGGCCTTTTGTTTACCAATATTTGATGTAAACGATGCCTTCGGTTTTATGGAGCAATGAGCACTTGAGTTGGTCTGAAGATGGATTTTTTTTATCTTTGCATGGCGGTTGTTAGGTTCATGACAGAGCGGCCCATTGACTATACCACAATTCAATTTCTTTTCCCTTGAGGACCTATGGTCCTCCTGTCCTTTTGAAAACAGCCCTACTATATATACTTACATACATACATACATACATACATACAGGTTGTACACCTGTGGGGTAATTCTTCTTTTTAGGGGGAAAAAAACCACGACCAAGGATCAGATCAGGATATCTACACTCCCGACTCACTGAAAGATATTGTGTAACCTTTGTCTTGCCGCGCAGTTCATCTTGGACAGTTGATCAGAACGGACATATCCGGTAGCGAGACCTGTGATATCCTCGACTTCTTTAGTAGCATCGTTAACTATTTCCCACCCTTCATCATGTCCACCAAACTCTTTTGCCCCTTCGCTTTTCCCTTGGCCTCTTTTTTCTTCTCCGTCTCGACTTTCCTATCATACTGCTCCTGCTGTTTCTCACGCGTCTCTCGCCCCTGCTCAGAAAGCTTCGCTTCAAGAGCTTTGAATTCCTCCCCTTCTGGATCCATTCCAATCAATGACTCCAGCAACTTGATCTCCCGAGCCCAAACACTAGGATCTTGAACAGTTGGTGCCGACGCACCAGCAGGCCGCTTAGCCTTCTTGCCCTTTTTCTTCGTGCCAGACTCACTCTCACTTCCCTCATCGGCAACTTCCTCTTCAGTGCGGTCAATGGGCGTTTCCAAAACCATGGGTAGCCCCTCAAACCGTGGCTCATTCATTACATTGTGGAAAGCCCGGAGACCCAGGAATCCAGTTCCGATGTTAGCATGCAAATCACGCTTGCTGCCGAACGGCGCCTTGGAATCGTTTAGATGCAGCGCTTTCAGGAATTGGATACCGATTAGCTCTTCAAACTCGTCGAGGAATGCCTTGAAGCCTTTCGGCGAGGCGAGATCGTACCCGGCTGCAAAGCTGTGGCAGGTGTCAATGCAGATGCCGATTCGGGAGTGATGTTCTTTCGGTATCAGGGCGAGGAGGTCCTTGAACTCGGAGAGTGCGCCGCCGATTGTGTTCCCATGGCCGCACATTGTTTCCAGGACTGGGATTACAGTTGAAGTTTCGGTGATGGCTTTGGTTAAAGTGCTTGCTAAGCGAGAGAGGGCGTCTGGGAGGGGAGTTTGGTTGGTGCTTCCCGGACTGGCCGGGTGTTAGTATAATTACGTTTGAGACTCGGTGATCAACATAATGGACCTACTGAAAGTTGTAAAGCTTAATGCCAAGCGCTTCGCATCGGCGAAGGTCGTCCAGGAAGGAGTCATAGGCCTGCTTGGCTTTAGCCTTGTCGCTCTGGGCAAGGTTCACAAGATACGACCCATGCGGGAGAACGTGCCTAATAACGTTATTATATACTGTCATTGGAATTCTTGGGTTACTGACTTCGCTGCGTCATATCCCTTCTCTTCGCATAGCCTGCGGAACTGATCACGATGCTCGTCTACAAGGGCTGGGTTGTCCCATTTCCGCTGCGATTTCAGAAATAGCGCAAATGCATTACCTCTGCAGCATCAATTAACACATGCTCAAAGCTATCGGTTCCGCTGGATACTTACCCAATATGTTCGCAATTGTGAATTGAATTGAAGACGCCCTTTGCAGCACTGACATGTGCACCAACAAACATCTTCAACCCTTGTGTACGTGGCGCAAGAGGCATAGCTTCGGACTCTTTTTGCTCTTTGGTCTTTTTTCCTCTCTTAGCGGGAGTGGGCTTGGCCTTCTGGGCGCTGGCTGCAATGTCGCCTTCGGATTTGACCTCAGTTGGCTCTTTACAAACACTCGTGAAATCACAAACAGCTTTTGCTTCGGGACTTTCGACCTTCTTTGATGATGAAGGGGCCCGAGACTTTTTCGTTTGTTTAGGCTTTGCCTGTGTCACCTTTAAGTCGTTTTCCCCCTCGGATTCGTCTGAAGAAGACTGTTCCTTGAGGTTGATGGTTGATCTTTGCCTCTTCGATCTTCTCACTGGAGAGGCATCCGCGGTTCCGTTGCTGAGGTTTCTCTTGTGGCCCTTGGAATCGGAGGCTACTTGAGGCTCATCGTCTTCATGGAACTCACACATAATGCACTGGTCGCTTGACTGGATGAGGAAGGACGTCCTCGGGTTGATATATTGGTTCCAGAAAAAGATGGGTCCTGATTCTGATTGGATGTGCCGACCCGTAGGATGTCCAAATGATGCCAAGCCTTGCTAGACACTAATCGATTTGATGCAAATTATTGAAACCAGTCCCTGACAAGTTATTCTTGAGCCAAAGCACACTGCTAGGCAACAAAAACTCGTATTATAAGATGAATGATGATCTCAATTGCATCGGACCTGTCAGACAGTAACGAGACGTACGTAGAATCGCATCACGTGTGTGTCACCACGGCAACAGTCATGTGATGTTTATCGATAACCAAATTCGCAACAAAATCACCAAGTCCCCTCTTTGACCTCAACTCGACAGCACACACACCAAAACCTTGTCGATACCTCCAAAGGGAGATCCGGCAAAGATCTCGGCAGGATGGCGGCCTCCGACGACTTGATCGATTTCGACATTATTGAAGCCCAGAAGGAAAACGTCCAATCACTACCCGGTGGGAGATCAGCACGAGAGCTCGCCCGGATTTTCTCAGGCGGGAGCAATACCAGCGACAAATACGCATCGCCAACACCAAACGACACAAGAACGTTAAACGATGCAATTCGTCAAGAATACGAAAGCGAATTGCAAGTGATTGCAGAATCAGATGACCCCCTCGACGTTTACGACCGCTATGTTAAATGGACACTGAACGCGTACCCCTCCGCCCAAGCGACACCAGAGTCCGGTCTGCTTCCACTACTCGAACGCGCGACAAAATCGTTCCTCTCATCAGCCGACTACAAAAATGACCCACGATATCTGCGATTGTGGCTACACTACATTAGATTGTTCTCTGATGCACCGAGAGAGACATTCGCATTCCTCTCCCGTCATCATATCGGTGAAGGATTGGCACTCTTTTATGAAGAATTTGCTGCCTGGTTGGAAGGTGCGGGGCGTTGGAACCAGGCCGACGAAGTCTACAGGCTAGGTGTGGACCGTGAGGCTCGGCCAGTTGAACGATTGTTGCGAAAATACAGCGAGTTCCAGCAACGATATGAGATGCAGCCACAGGATGCTGGGCCGTCATCACCAGCTCTGCCGAAAGTTCGACCTGCGCTGGCTGCCAAAATGGACCCCTTTGCACCAGCTGATGGTCCTACGGACCCTCAGGCGGCACGCCCCTCCCCTTCAGCCGCCAGTGCGCCAAAAGCGAAGTCTGGAAAGCCAAAGATGGCTATTTTCTCGGATGCCGGTGCAGCAAGTGATAGCCCACCAGCCACGAGTGGAAGGACAAAGGGATGGGAAAATATTGGATCGATGGAGGAGCGCAAGAAGGAAAACAGAGTGGAGGCAAAGCCGTGGGCCGGGGAGACTTTGAAGGCAGGAAAGAAGGCAGCGCCTACACAGAAGATGGCCATTTTCCGGGACGAGGTGAGTTGCAATTGTCAAGTTGCTTACCCCTTTTCAGACCTCCATATATTTACGATCGCAGGACTAATTACTGGCTTGAACCCATGTGCTTCGATTATATGTAGTCAAATCCAAATCTACATCAAGAAACTCAAGAAAAGAGTGCTCCCAAGCACGTTCCGGAACACCATGTAAGGGAAGCGGTAAACCCACGGACAGGTCGTCGAGAGCGTGTTTTTGTCGACTTGGAGGCAGTGTATCCTGACCGCCAGAACCCTGCCCATGAGATTAGCTTTGAGGAGCTTCGAGCTATGCAACGGGGATGGATGAGCAAGAATTGGCGGGCTCAGAAAGAGCCCCTTCAACAAATTTCTGGAAACTCTGCAGGCTTTGACTCTCCTATTTCAAAGCTCAAGGCACCTAGTCCTAATGAGGATCTCTCAGAGTCGGATCACAGAGCGGGATTTGATGACCACGCCCAGGAACAGAATGGATTTTCCGAGGGCAAACCCGGGAAGGCACGACGTTTCAAGGTCAAAGGAGAAACCCAGACCCAGACCATAAAAATGAAGTTCGACTCGCCCACCAACTCCAAGGTCCGACGGAAGAGTACAAGGGAGCCAACGATGACTATGCATACCCGCGCCGCAACCGATGAGATCTACGACTTGTTCAACCAACCATTGAAAGCGGAAGCAGAGGAGGATGTAGAGGACAGCGTATTCGGCAGCGACTATGAAGACGATGACCTCATTAGTAACGCGGATAGCACAGTTACTGGACACATGTCAGCTGCCTCGAGCGACTTTGGCAACGAGGAAACGCAAACCTTCCATAAGTCGTATGATGATACCGAATACGCAGACACCACAAGGGCCGAGAGCATCGGCGATGGTGATTGGACCGAGTTTAGTGTCAGCAAGGATATTCCTGCACATGAATCTGGTGATATCACATCCCAGTCAGTTTACAGTGAAGGAGTAGCAGATGAGTCCAACCTAGGAACTCCGGAAAGAGACCATTTCGTTCCCCGAATGCCCGACGACTATGCCCCGCCATTTGGTACGTATAGGGACCCTGCCATTATGGCGCAGAATCGTCTGCCTTTCATGACGCCCATCGTGGAACGGACCGAATGTTCGATACCCTCGCAGACAGTTGCTCGAGAGGCATTAAACAGTGCCAAAACACCTTCGAAGCCACGATCTCCAGCCGGCATGCCGCAGATGGGTGATCTCCTTCTCTCTAGCCCAGTAGGAGCGCCAACACCATACCATGGAGACCACACGTTTACATCTGCAGCTGATGTCCCATTCAGTCCAACTGCTTTCAAGGCACTTGCCCCAAAATCCCGTCGGCGAGGAGAGGCCGTAATCAAGGAAGCTCAGTGCAATCCGACTGACAAAGGCATACGAAACACCATTTTGAACTCTTTGGAGCCGCCTCTTGCGGCCTACGCCGGATATCATGGCCACGTTAAGGACAGCAACTACGCTTCCATGATCCAAAAGTTTGTCAAGACACATATTAGACGCTCTAAGGGTGTTAACGAGGATTTTGATACCCCTATACTGGAGTTTCCCGGGGCAGAGCGAAGCTACATTGTCCGACGCGAGCTTGGTGCCGGCGCTTATGCTCCAGTTTACCTAGCAGAGAGCGTAGACAGCCTTGACTCCTACGACTCTGACTCAGATGATGAGAACCTAATTTCTGGCAGTCGTTCGAAGACAGCCAGCCCTTATCAAACTCCTCGGTATTCATTCGAGGCTATCAAGGTTGAGAACGGGCCGTCCAGTGCCTGGGAATTTTATATGATCCGGACTGCGCATGACCGGTTGCAGCATTCTGCTGATCACTCTCGGGCTGCAGAAAGCATCGTGCGGGCGCATGAACTGCACGTGCACCAGCGCGAAAGTTTCCTTGTGGAGGACTATCGAGGCCAAGGCACACTGCTTGACTTGGTCAACATACTTCGCAATGATCCCATTACCTCCAACCACCACAGCGAGGGTGGACTGGAGGAATCCCTCGCCATGTTCTTTACTGTTGAGCTCTTGCGCACCGTTGAAGGACTCCACGCCCACGGAATTCTCCACGGTGACATCAAAGCTGACAACTGCCTCGTTCGTCTTGACGACTCCAACACTGAAAGTTCTTCGGCCATCGCGATGTCCCTCCTAGACTTGAACGAGAAGCCTTCCGAAGAGCGTGATAGTGTATACTACTCACCAAGTGGCCACTACGGTTGGCGAAGCAAGGGCCTGGATCTCATTGACTTTGGCCGCAGTATTGACATGCACGCATTTCAACCTTCCGTTCAATTTATTGCGGACTGGAAGGTTGGCACGCACGAGTGTAATGAGATTCGTGAGGCGCGCCCCTGGACCCATCAAATCGACCTTTATGGCATCGCTGGTACGATTCACGTCTTGCTCTTTGGCAAACATATCGAGTCCATGCCTGCCCGCACCAGTAGTGGTGACGCCTCTGCCACTCACACCTACCGTATTCGCGAGTCATTGAAGCGATACTGGGACCGTGAACTGTGGGCCGAGGTGTTTGATCTACTTCTTAACCCTGGTGCTGAGCGGTGGGCGCGTATGGAACGTGCAGGCGGCAATGATGCCACTTCGTCGCCTATTCTTCCTGTACTGCAGTCTATGCGCCATGTGCGTCGCAACATGGAAGACTGGCTCGTTGCAAATGCGGAAAAGAAGGGGCTTGCCCTGCAGCTCCGCAAGATCGAGACGTTATTAGCTGAGCGGAAGAAGAAGCTTGAACGATCTTGATCACCCCCTTGTTCCCTTTTCATTCCCTTTTTTTCGTTTGTCTTCCAACCACCTGTTTACGATTATACCCCTACTAGTATGTTTTTTTTTAATGCGCCTGGTCCGTGGTGTGTGTGAGATTCATTACCTGTTCATAAACTTTTTTTGTCTGGGTATCTTAATTTGTTTCGTATCAATTGCTACGGAATTGAGATCAATTGACCTTGGTATTTCTTCTATTTGCGGATCCTGATCCCTGTACACTGTCGTGCTCCATGGCTCCCGATGTAAGTACCCTAGAGCCGCGTTCTTTGTCTCAGTCTCGTACAAGGTTCCACGACTCGGCTAGGTCGAAGCATCTGGGCCACCGGCCATGGCAGGTGGATCGTGCGACTGACCCGTCCCCAGTGGGTCAACGACGATTAGCGCTCTTGGACCCGAATCGTGTCCCGAAGGAACCTTGGAAGCTCCCGAGATAGGACTAGCGCGTATGGTATTGTGTTCCATGGCTGTAATCTTGGTAATAAAACATCGCGACGCGACGCGTCAGTGGAGAATCGCGTGCCTCGTGCCTTTTTCTTCCCCAATGAGGTTATATTGAAAGATGTTCCGGCCCCACGCTCAGTGTCCACGAGCACTCTACACCGCACAATCAGATGAGAAAAAAATTTGAAATTTTTCCCCATCCGCCTTGTGGGTTTGTGGGCTTGTTCCTGGTTTCGAAGCTATTTATGGATGAAAAATATACAATACTCCCTAAGAAAAATGCCGTCTTCGAGGGCTGGGAAGTCAGGAGGCACAGCAAAAGCATAAGAAGATTCTGCAATGGACATCACCAGATTACCACGCAGCGTGCCCGTTCTCCGGCAGATCCTGTAGCCCTTGCAGGTGGTTCACGGGACTTCGTCTCACGAACTGAAGGAGTACTCCGTATGTACTCCGTTGTGGGAGAAAGTGGACTCTCGGATAAGCACGATCGACTGTACATTTATCATTAAATGGGTTAGCTTGGAGATTTTAGTCCAATTGGAGCACCACGACAACCCCAGCCCCCCATTTCTTTCTATACACAATACTGATCAGTGTATGTATGATTCAAAAAATTACCCAGAATCGAGTACGCAGCGTGCATCAAGTAAGGTCCAACCTGCAGCCTCCGGATGGGAAAGACTCGAGAAAATCTAAACAAAGATGCCCCCCAACGACATTCCGTAGAGCCATGAAGTCTTATGTTTTCCTCTCTCTGAGATTACAGGTTTTTTTAGTCGCGAGTAGCGCAAGTTAGTAGAATTTCGCGGTGGGCCTGCAGGTCAAGGTCTAAGTACAGAGTACCTGGGTTGGGTATTGACCTACGCCTACACGCCAAAGTACAGGGTACTCGATCCCCCCCCCGGCGCCTCACTCCAGCGCCCAACCACAACTCCTCTCCCTCACTCGCTCTCTCTTCTCCTCTTCACCTCTTGACCACCTACCCCTTCCCTACTATTTCCTTTCCCCAAATTTGCCTGCGATTTGAATCGCAGCTGCGCTTTCTTTTGTTCTCCCGGCGTTCAGGGGATGACGAAATACACCATTTCCTAAACTCGTGGGGGATGGAGCCGCAGTGATCTGGTGATCCCGATTTCCAGTTGGCGCATTCCGCAATATCACACACCCCGACACTCTCGATTTCCTTTGAACCGCCTTTCAGTCTTCGCCTTCACTCAACTTCTTTTCTTTTCTTTTTTTTTTCTTTTTCCTCACGATTCACGATAACATCTACCACCACTTACGCGCGCTTCTCGACCCGAAGCCCGCGAACTTCCAAGCTGCAACTTGATCTCTCCCTTCTAGAACGCGTTGAAGACTGCCCTCCTCTCACATTCCTGAATTGAACCCCACAATATTCGCGAGCTGTACCACGAGTCATCGACCATCATGTCTCAACGTCAGCTCTCGCGGACGCTGCCGAAGAACTTCACTTTCCCATCTCTGAGCGCGGATGAACCCAAGACCCCCGAACGCCCATCGACCCACATTGACGTTCCGCCTCCACCGCGTCATTCTTTCTCCAGTTGCCGTCTCCCTCGCGTTCGCGTCCGCTCCGGTACTGATGTTTGCGCGCGTATGGACCTGGATCTATTCCGGTTTCAGGGTCTGCACGATCTTCCCCTGCCCTCGATCGAAGTGGGTCAGTCAAACGCGCCGCTCGAGTTGTCCCCCGCGGCGCAACCCGGAAACGATGAACGCTACCTAGCTCCACCGCGCCAGAGAATGGTCTTCAAGACCCCTCCCGCTCAGATTCACGGGACTTCGTTTGAATCAGGCGACGAAGCACAGGCGTGGCCCTCATGGGACCAGACTCCTATGCCACACAACTTTGAACGCCCGGGCTCAGCATGTTCAAATATGTCTGATTCGTCTGTCGAATCCATCGAGACCTTTGCATCGCGTGCATCTGTAGGGGGAAGCTGTTCCAGTGTTGAAAGTGATATCTTTGACTCTTACTTCCCTCTCGAATTCACCAAGGAGACTCAGATGTCGTCTCCCAGTTTGCCCAAGAAAAAAGTACAGCGATCTCAGGTCAAGGATAAGATCTTCTCTCGTGAGATGGACAATCATCTGTGGAACACTTATCAGATGTATCTGCAAGACCCTACCATGACTCCATTCAAGATGACCCCAGGCAGCATTCCACCCTTGGGGGTCACCTCACGCGTGGCGCGCCGAGCGAGAAAGACCTGGGAGAATAAGAAGCTCCGCATGGGTCAGTCCCTGTTCATCAAGGCCTCAGATCGCAGCGGCAGCTCGACCCCAAAGGCTATTGATGACAGCAAAACACCATGGCCCAAGTCCGATTCGAAAACACGTCACCGCCTGAAGATGCTGTGTCGCCGCAAGTTCTCAATCATGCCTCATTATCAGCGCATGATGCAGTCTTGCAGCCCAGAGCCTGCACCAGATATGGGTAATGGCGCCTACCAGCCTGATGACTCTACTGCCTACGGCACCCGCGACCTCGGTGTATCTCTTGTCGCCTCGTACGACCCGACTCCGTTGGCTCAACTTGCCGAGGCACCTGTGCCTGAATCGAAGACTGAGTGGTTTAACAACCCTGTGCAAAACAATGATGAAACCCATGTCGTTCAGCCTTCTAACCATCATCTTAACGTTGAACCCTGCAACATCCCGCGCCTAGGATCGCCGTTTGTCTACAGTACATGGGGCCCTGGAAACTCGGGCTCTGCAGTTGAAAGTGTACCTATCTCTGCTCGACGCGAGACCATGCCCGCTCCGACTCGGGCTCGGCGTAACACCCACTTTGACATGACTCCTCGGGAGCAAGATGATGTGTTCTCCCCCAAGTCGCGTATTGACCGGGACCCCTCCGACGAAGAAGTCCACCAACGTCTGAACACCTATCTCCGAGATAACAAAGTCCAAGACATTGGTCATGGTCGGGTCCGCATCCGCAGTCGCGGTGCTACAACTGGCGCTGCCGACCGTTCTCGGGATGTCAGCCAGCTCTTCTCACCCCCTTCATCGCTCAACTCTTCCCAGATTGAGCCCGAAGAAAACACTCCCATCGCCAAGCCTCCTGTCAACCCATTGTTGAATCTTGGTGGTGAGCATATCAAACGCCTGGGCTCACCTTTCAAGGTGGAAGGTCAGTTCAAGCGACGTACGACCCCTGGACGATTCATTAGGCACGCGCCTTCGCTGTCCGATCCATTCTCGAGCGGTGGCATTTCGACCTACCCCAGCTCTATGAATCCTTCTCCCATGCAGGGACTGGACAAGTCTCAAGGACCCCCTCCTTCTCTACAAAATCCCTTTGAGGAGGGCCTTTCGGATGCTGAGCGAATTCGCCGGCAAATTCTGAGCATGCCTTTCATGCGCAATTAAATGCGCATTTTCGCTGTCCAATTTTGCAATTTCCGTTCCATTGTGGCGTCGATTCCTTTGCGAGATCTTTTCACTTTGCATGATGACCTGAACGAGATGAAAGGGGGTAATGTGCCGCCCCCTCTTTGCAGCCTTTTTACTATTATGACAGCCACGGCCTTTGATGATTGTAACGATATTTGAGCTTGAGTCTCAGAGCTTTTCTGTTTGACTTCGCCAATCCCTGAAATTTGCAACACATGACCCCGACTCCGAAGAGAAAATTGTGATGGGCCTTTCCTCCTGGTACGGTTGTCGATTCGTCTCCACCGCGTTGATACCATTTTCAACGAAATATTGGTATTTCCGCCGAGATGAATACTCGGTAGAGTATCTGGACACCTGTGTCTGTCTTCTTCGACACTCTTGTTTCCTCTAGTGCAGAGGAGACTTTCGACTCCCACCAGGACATACATTCATTATCACCCTTACACTCATTGCATTTTGGAAGTGAAGACGGTCTAGCACGAGAACCGCCTTACCTTCCATGATAGCAAGTTCACTCCCTATCGCTATGCGACAAATTCATTTCCTTTCTCTGTCTGATTGCCCGATCCACTAGACGTGGTCTCGGCAACGAAAAAAAAAACAAAACCAAAAACATTCGAAAATTGGACCCGAAAACCCGAACATTTAACATTCAAACACTACTCGCCACGGCGCGATCCATTCTCTACCTACATATTTCTTTTTCTTTTTCTTTTACCTGTCTTGTCCAGTCGTCGTCTTGTCTTATGGATGTCTCATGTCCCACATACCTGAACCAAGGCCACTGACAAGACTTGAATTTCTCCTCTCCATTTTCTCTTCGGCTTACCCTCGCCCATCACCGATGGGCTCAAAAATGATTTTTCGAACCAATGTTATGCCTCCCCCAAAAGAAGAATGTGCACGACGATACATATGCAACCCACATAGACGAACCGAAATGAAATGACGCACATGAAATGCAGTTGGCCAACGACATCGCGAGACGCAAGCGAGGCGTTTGGTTCTCTTCTTCTGTCTTTGCCAGCGTGCTTTATTTCAATCTTTCTGCTTTTCACATTATCATTCTTCTTCATTTGATTTGATTTCACTCCATTCCTCTCGATAATACGATCTGCTCTGCTTTGTACTGTTCTTTGCTTTGCATATTCCGATCGATTTGATTCGCTTTCATCGACTGTGATACCGCTCGTGATTCCCAGGCTTGTTAATGATGTGTCCGAGATGGTGAATGGGGAATTTCTGCGAGTTTGCTTATGGATGCGTTTCTTTTCGATTTCGAGACCAGAATTTTACTACAGATTTCAACACTCCAGTGCCGGTGTCTTTTGTTTCCTGTGCATTTTGCTTTTGCAATTGCGCTCTGGGCGTCATCGGCGAGTGGTTATTTTAGCTTCTTTTCTTTTGATGATCGATCTTTATTAGGATCGATCAAACAATCAACTTATTATTCTTCAAATTTTTCTCTGTGATGCTCCGTCCAGTTTCTTATTGATGACTTGTGACCAGACTGCTATCTGGAGGCGATTTACCTAGGCTAGGGGCAGTATTTGGCTCCGTGATCACCTTTAGATGTCACATTCAGCGTATGATTGTATCCCGGTCTATCTTTCACGTTGGCCGTCCCTGATAACAGTTTTTCATAACTATGCATAAAACTTCTTCACCGAATCTTGTCCTCGCAGTTCCAAGGTTGACTCCAATACTTCCATAGAGATTATATGGTAACTATGGGATATCTTCAGCTGTCTGGCACGAGGTCTGCTCACTTGATAGTCTTCATTTCTTCGTCGCCTTTGTCGATGGAATGTTTGAAAATCCTACAACTTACTGGGAGGCATACAAAGATAAGCAGTGCTACTATGCCATCGCTTTTCTTCGCCACTATGTCCTTAGTGCACCTTGTTCATTGCAGGGATTTCCTCAGTTCTCTACTGGCACCATCCACCCTCGACTGAACCTCGCCGTCGCCACATCCTGGATCCCACTGTGTCAAAAAGCCATGACTGGATTATTAATGGTATTACTATTGACGGGGGTAGAGGTCCTGGACTCACACTTATCCACTATGCTCGGTAAAACAATGGACTTTCGTTACTTCTACTTTTCTGGCTAACAGGAATTTCTTGTTTGGCCTGCTTGCTATGTCGGATTACTGTTGCTAGATATCATTTACCAGTACGAGCTGGTCAACTGCTTTATTTGCTACCTCTTGCCTTGGTTATATCACCAAGGGCCTCATCCATTTATTCAGCCATGCTCCAGTGATTTGTTTACTGACCATGTGTTTCTCTCGCCAGTGCCTGAGACTTCCTATTCAGTGCTACATCTATTTGAATTGATCTGCATCTGTCTGAAACTCGATATATCCGGCGAATGAAAACAAAAGCCTGTATGGCGATATCCACGTCATAGAACGAGGTCCTCATAGCTTCAGAAGGTGGAGAAGAGTCCCGAAACACCTTCCGGATGAGGACGGCTGTCTCGCCTAACAGTCATTCTAAACCTGGTAATACGAACCCACTTCGATCTTTTCTGGGCAGCGTCAGCTCGACTCCTACTGGATCTCAGAATAGCGGGAACGTAGTCACCCGAGTAGATCTATGCAATTTATCGTTGGAAAGAATCCGGTTCCAGATCGTCAATCTTCGGGTCCTCGGGACAGACTTGGACATAGACCCAATGCCGCCGAGTATTCGCATGCGCATCCATATGCTGAGCTATAGCATCAAATTAGAGATCACCAATCTCAGAAATGGTGTTTTAAGGCCTTCATCAGGTCTTACCAGCTGTCTAAACGGGATACGTGCGGGGTGATCGGCACTAGGCATTGGGGCTTAGTCTTACTCACACCAACATAGTAATATGTCTTGTAAAAGTAGGCAATCACGACCCGAATCTGAAGACTTACATAGATCGCTGTCTCGAAATTGAGTCCAGATCGGTCCCGAACATAGCTTGTAGAACCTACTGATTGGGTGTCATCAAGAACTGATGTAATCCTGCAGGTGACTAGCGAATTAAAAACCAGGATGAAAATAGAACTGCCCACATTGTCACAGTAAGGTAAAGCTTATTCAGCGATTTCGACAGGGAAACTATCAGTAAGGGAAGATGCCAGTGGACACATGACGTTCCACTTTACCGGAGGCCCCGAATCCCCGCTCCTTGTCACTGTTCTGCCTACAATGTATCCTTTCAACCCGTGAGTACATCATGTGCCAGAGTATCATGAAAGGCCTTGTAGCACCAGAAACGGGCGCAGTTTGTGAGACATGCCTTAGATTCGAAGTACGTACAATCCTGTAGTCAGACTATGGCATGTTGGCTACGTAGAGCCCCCGCATTCTACCCAATCATAACATCCACGCCAAGCTGGACCCTTAGGAGGCGAATATCTATGTTTCACCGCGCCTTCTAGTGAAGTACTTAAAGGGTTATTTTCCCCTGGTATTGTGGCCTTGTTATCCATCTACACACATCTACAAAAGTCTACCTTCAACACACTACACCCTCCACTACACACTCAAAGTCGCTCCTCTTCCAACAAAATGCATTTCACCACTCTCGTTGCCTCTGTTACTGCTCTCACGGTGAGCGTCTCTGCTGTTCCCTCTCCGGCGACACCGGCAAATACTCGCTATGTTCAACTTCGTCTCTATGGTGAACCTGGATGCTCAGCGCTGAATCTTGGGGAACTCGGTGTTTACGGCGACTATGTGAATAGCTGTCAAAGCTTTGGTGATAATGCTGTTGAGTCTGTGAGCTTTGAGTATGCTATCAATAACTGCACTGGTATGTTTCTTCGCCCTGTGACTGGTTTCTGTCATAATGCTGATTTAAAAAAGTGTCTGTTTACACCGGTGATTCTTGCGATGCTGGTGGACAGGCTGTTGCGTTGAACACCTGTCTCAGTGGAGACGAGGAGTTCCACAGTTATGAGGTGTTTTGCAGTTCTCTTTGAGGGTTTGCATAAAGCTGATGCATTGTTTCTTTTATTTGCATGGTAATTGACCTTGGAGGATTGAAAGACATCGATGTTAATATGGATTACGATCATGTTTCATACGAATTAAGAATACATAATAGAATGCATGCCAAATTTCGACAGGTATTTTGTACCCAATAGAGTACTATTTCTCACTATTTATCGATACATAAAGTTCCAAGATTATAATTTTCACCTGGTCTAAAAGCCAGTGATATAACGGTGTTCAGTCGTCTCCTCCAAGACCTCCAACATCATCCCAACCTCAATAGCACCCTCATTCCTCGGTGCACTCAGCATACCGAAACAAGGCTTGTACTTGATTCCTTCATCAACACGGCGATACGAAACAAGAGTATCCCACGGTTGCTTTTTATGCTTATTCGCTGATTCAGGATCCACATTCGGGACCTGACATCTCGCACAACGCGCCACGATATCCAGAACCAGCGGGGCCTGCGTTACCTTCTTATCGGAATTAGAGCTATTTCCAGCTCTGATCCGAACCAGTTTCCAGGAATCTTCGCTCCACGCTGTTTCTCCTCGAACAACGATATTCGGTCGGAACCGTTCGACGGTAATGGGATCCACACCCTTGGAACTGAGACGCGTGTTCAATTCAGCGAGAGAGGCCTCTGATGCGATGAGGATTGGGAAGACATCAGGGAAGCCGGTTGTCTGTACACGGCCCAGTAGTTTGGGCGCGCCGTTGCCTTTCAGAACACGGGGTGTTGGTCCTTTATAAACCAGTGCAACGGGGCGGCCCATGAATGCTGAGAAGGGAGCATTGATTTCGTCATTGTAGATATATCCATCTGTGTCATTGTCCCAGATCTTGACGGGGGCAATGGTAGTGTGTGTCTGTAGCCATTCTTGGGTGGGGTGGGCTGGAATGCGGATTGTTTTGATAGTATCAGAAGCAGTATCAGGTTGATGCGTCGATGCTGGAGTTGGTGAAGCTGGACTTGGAATTGTCACGACTAAATTCTCGCCATCTGCGCTCAGCCCTGTTCCGATGCGGGTCATATTTGGGATTTGGCGGATGGTCAGGAACTCGTTTGTTGAGGCGTCAACGAGCATCCAGCGGCGGTCGAGATCAAGGCCATGCTCTTTGAGAGTAGTTTGGTGCACTTCAAAGCCCCGACAGGACTTAATAGGATACATACGCAGCGAAATAATCTCACTGGATTGCTTGGGACGCCTACTCCAGAGGCGTAGGTGCGGCAGCAAAATTGCTGACGGTAATGACTTGTGGGTCCATCTCTTCAGCTGGGGAAAGAGTAGGACTGGAAGTATAAGTACGAGTCCTAGTATAAGGACAGATGTTGCAGGTAATGTTTCCATCATGATTGCCATGGTTAATCCTGACCTAAACACAAGGTCGAGTCTTAAATGTTGTAAGACTCATAGTTAGAGATAGGGTTCTAGTTCTGTCGGAATTGATAAGCCCTTTTCTGCCGCTTTCTGCCGCCCGCGATTTCGGATCAATGATATGACGTCATGTCCATGTCTCAAGAGCATGAGGTCGATTGAGTGTCCAGCTCTATGAAGCCACACATGGGTCAATCACGAAAATTTTCGTGGACCTGTGTATTCCCGTTTCACATTTTCATGTCATGTCTACCTCTCCGGTTTTGAGTGTGGGTGTTGGTTATTCAAGGATTGCCATATCGTTTAACAGACTCTGATCAGAAGTCTCCTTCTAGGGACATGTTCGATGGCATGTGAATGTTAGAGCGTGCGGTCTTGGATATTGGAGTCTTCAAGTGAGTGTTGCCTTTTATATCGGTATAAGAGGATGCGAAAAGGGGGTTTGAAGAATCGGTGTGATGGGGCAAGGGAAAGTAGTAATGCCAAGTCATCGAACCCTTGCTCGTGCATGCAATAGCCAAACTTCGGGGTCCGAGTCCCCAGGCTTCCCATTGTCTTCCAAGCTCTACCAGTAGCTCTGGTTTCGGTGGTTTCTTATACTTCTACCTCCAAAGTGAAGGAACTTGGAATGAGAGAGTACGACAATAGACGTCTTCCCCTAAAATAAAACTTGGTACATATCTTTATTAACCAAAACTAAAAACGGATAAATGTATCCTCATTATCTGTATAAGTTATTATTACTTTAATAATGTAATAGAACCTCATTTGATCCGGGGGCATGAGCGAATATGGTGTTAAATATCAATATGTTGAATTCGAGGATATATCCATAACAAGAAAAGCCAAAAATACCTTGGTATAAACACCATGTGTGTAAATGCGAATAAGTAACAGCGAATACAGTCCTTTTCATGCAGGATGCTTCTCATCGATCCAACAAGTCACCATAGCCTTAATCAAAGCCAAAGTTATTTCTCGCCCACGCTCGACGTCAGCATCCTCCGCTGCACCGGGGACATGCAAAAACAAGACATTGCGGTCTTGGCCCTGTTGCGTAGCCAAGGCCATGCTAGTATAGAAGATAAAGTCACAAAGGTAATGACCAGCGTCATGGGAAATCCGGAGATCCAGATCCGCCGGCGCATTGGCCTTCCACGTCTCTAAGAAGTGACCTTCTGGTGGGTAGGGGCCACCCTTGGGTCCCTCGTGGGATGGTTGGTCTTTCTGTTCTTTAGTGGCAACGAACGCCTTGCCTGGCAACAGTATCGGTGGAAGTCCTAGCATCTTCCACCTTTTCTCTCCGTCCTCATAGCCCGAGCGGCCATCGATATCAGTGATATTGTAGTCATCCCGGTGGGCTAAATGCTCCACCGAGTAGTATAATCGTGGCGAGGCGATGCCTATATGAATGACTAGGTCTGGTCGGCGGCCCTGATTGGCTGTTGCGAAATCATTTAAGATTACGGGTAAAGATTCACGAACAGACGAATAGGCAACAGGGATGGGGTCCGGGTGGACGTGCAGAATGACACGACGGTCCGTGGGGCCTGGGCCTGGGAAGGCAAATGAACCAGGAAGCGATTTGGCGATCAGGGAGGAGGCATTGACAAGGTTGGTTTTGAAGGGCTAGTTACACAATGAGGTCTTAGATCGGACTCGGAAACGCTTTGGATCCGGGCGCAGATCACTTACGCCAAAGCCCGTTATCAGTACGGAGATGTCGCGTGCGGTTGCAAGCGGAGGTTCAGTGGAGTGATTAGATGCGGGGCCATAGTCACCCATGATGAGAAGTCAGAAGTTTCAGGGTCAGAGTTAAAGAAAGAGTCAAATGAAGTTGGAGAGATCAGAGGCAAGTGAAATGCGGGGGTTGATTATGTATACATTCTTGCCATCTCTCACCGCTGATTGGCTTCTCCTCCCTCTATTGCTCCTTAACTTCATATGTCATTACTATACTGATAATACACAATATGGTTACAGCTTGTCCTCATGTTTCACAGACGTGATACGGTTTTGAAATCCAATGCATCCATGTTGATAGGCCTCGAGTCATCCAAGCATGGATCAAACTTGACGCGATGTATCCTCCAAATACCCTTTCGGGCAAGGATCGGTTCTCGTTTTCGTATTTCCTTTCTACCCTCGACTAAAAAGAAATCTTGATGCTGCCTCTCGGAGTGGTCAAGCCCCGAGGTCTGCAAAACTCAAGGCCTTCCCCCTTACTCTCGGCCCAAGCCATATCCGAGTGACTGGGGTGGGACTCCACTTCGGAATGTTTGGGTGGAACCTGAATAATCTACAATTGACTCCGTCTAACTGGCGGAGCCTTGAAGAAGGTTTGCCTTGATTTGTTTTATAAACTCTTCAGGCCCAGAATTTGCAGACTTTAGAACTACATCATTGCTTTTCCCCATCCCCCTATTCTCATCGATGCCATGGCGCTCGTGACCGAGTTATTTAGCACTCCCTATATTGTTCATAGTATCTGTATTGCGCTCCTGGTGGCGTTTATCTCCAGTGTGTGGGATGATGTTTCCGATGAGATTCCCTATGCTCGATTCCCTTTGGTTGGGAAAAGCTGGTGGGATCTTTCCAACAAGAAGGCCAAGTCTAGATTCAGTCAATCAGCGCGGGCGTTGATTGCGGAGGGCTTTACCAAGGTAGGAAGATTCTCGTGCTCCGAGCCCAAGATGCTGATCAAGAGAAGGGCCACGATGTATTTCAGGTCATGGCTCCAACCCGGCCATTGATTGTCTTACATCCAAAGTATATCGATGAAATCAAGAGTCATCCCCACCTAGACTTTGATGGTGCTACTCAAAAAGTAAGAGGAGCGGCCACGACTCTGGGATTTTGAAGACTGATAAAATCCAGCATTTCTTCTCGGGTCGTATTCCCGGCTTCGAGCCGTTCCATGCGAATGGGGCCTCTAGAGTCCTCTTGGATTCGGTGCGAATCAAGCTAACTCAAGCCCTTGGTACGTGAGTCCAAACACTAGCAAGGACTGCTCTAATCAGCTTACAGGTGGCCTGACAATACCACTCTCCAAAGAGACTGCTCTGACCGTGAAAGACGCATTTCCCCCATCGGATAGTATGGCATAATGCGAAACTACTACTAGATGTTCAGTGCTGACCACGTCGTCTAACCCAGGATGGAAGCCGTACAACTTTTCCCGCAAAGTACCTCATATGGTAGCTCGTATCTCCACAATGGCTTTTCTCGGTCAGAAAGCCTGCCGCAATGAGGACTGGATCAACGTTGCCGTCCACTACACGATTGACTCCTTCAAGGGGGCCCGCGAGCTACGGCTGTGGCCGTCCATCTTACGACCGGTGGTACACTACTTTCTACCCTCCATCCAAAAGGTTCGCTACCATCTAGGTGTAGCCCGTGCCATTGTGAAACAAGAGATTGAGGAGCGCAACATGATCCGCGATAGCAAATTCCCACCGGAAGACCCACCTCAGACCCAGGTCGATGCCCTCGACTGGTTTGAGGAACTGTCTAAGGAATACAACATGCCTTTTGATATGACACGCGGGCAAGTTGCACTGTCCTTGGCTGCCATCCATACCACTTCGAATCTTCTTACAAACATCATGTATGACCTCGCAGCGTACCCAGAATACTTCCAGCCTCTCCGCGACGAGATTGCCGCCGTCATCGCTGAGGATGGTGAGCTCAAGAAGACTAGTCTGTTGAAGATGAAGTTGATGGACAGTGTAATGAAGGAATCGCAGCGGACACACCCAATCAGTATGAGTAAGTCATGTCTCAATCAATCACTCAAAGTCCAACTAACTTATCACCTTGCAG
The DNA here is from genome assembly GCA_019775415.1 of Penicillium sp. VS I D KN. Lineage (NCBI taxonomy): Eukaryota > Fungi > Ascomycota > Eurotiomycetes > Eurotiales > Aspergillaceae > Penicillium > Penicillium sp. VS I D KN. Next base: position 108,561 of record JACWFT010000036.1, on the reverse strand, counting down.
CATCTCTAAATCGCCTGGCCCTGAAAGCAATTCCCCTATCAGACGGTACAGTTATCCCTAAAGGCGCCATGATTGCTGTCTCCGCCCACATCAACCAAGACGAAACTATATATCCGAACCCCGAGAAATATGATGGCTACCGCTTCCTCAAGAAGCGCCAAGAACCAGGTCACGAGCACAAGCATCAATTCGTGACAACTACCCGTGAAAGCTATGGCTTCGGTCACGGTGTCCACGCTTGTCCGGGCCGCTTTTTTGCGGCTAACGAGTCCAAGATCTTGCTTATCCATTTATTGCTTAAGTATGACTGGAAATTGAAAGATGACAGTGGGCGACCGAAGAGCTTTGAGATGGGCAGCGAAATTGTTACTGATCCAACTGTCGAGTTGCTTGTCCGATCTAGGGACCCAGGGCTTGATCTTTTTGCCCTCGGAGAGGTATCTGCTTAGCAATTCGGTACTTCTTGTGTTTCAAGACCTCCTTCCAAGATTAGTCTTGCTTTTCTTGCTAGTTTGGTCTTTGCATAGCAGCAATTGTATAAATTCCAGACTATCGTATCTCATTGAGCCGGCTGAAATGGAACAATGGTCCTATCAAATCATGCTATTCTAATAAATCAGTTCCAGCGAGCCTTGAGAATCATGACTCATCGCCTAACATACGTGCAAGATTTGAGCTAATGGATAATGCCCAGGTCTGAGGTCTCAGAGTATAAAGTTTCCAATGTCGATCATGCCGAGTACGTATCCGTATTCGTCGTATTTGCCTTGCCCTAGCTCTAGTCAAACTAGTGGACCCACTGCCCCTCATATACAGCATCCCCGTCCCGACAACCATGCAATGACTAGCACCTCTTTTCCCCCAAAATGGTGGATCTGCGTACGGAGTACACTTATTTAGCAACAGGGGCAATCCTTGGTTCTTAAACCTAAATTTTCTCACTAAGCACACCAGAACTCCGACCGTGTCTGGGCAGTAAACAACGATTGGCAAGTCATTTACTGTCACCAGGCGACTAAGCTAATACGTTTTGACATTATGTAGCTAGAGATCGTGTTTCTCTTGAACTAATAGTTGACTTCTATCCATCATTTTCAATCAGGGCTCCTATCGGTAAAATATCGGTGAATATCCCCCACTGTTTCAATCGTTGTTGCTCTTCACATTGCAGACTCCACTGCGAGGTAGATGCAGGAGCGCCAACGTAGCCCTCAAGTTCTCATAGTTGGTTCAAATGGTAAGTATTACTCATGCTGGACCCGAGGTTCCCCTAAGAATCGGAGGCTCCAGACTCCATACATGACAAAGGTGTGACTGTGGCCCTCCTAGATATAATCTCAACCTCAGCTCAAGAAGGCCAGGCGCTATGTATGCATTCCAAGCTATCGTGTAATAACACAAGTGTTTCAAAGTAGACGCACCCTTAAGGGCATAATTCATATCTACACTACCTTTTCTAACGTTATATGGGTTGGACGGAGGTACGATTCCTCTAGTAAAACGTACACTAGCTACTCGATCTGATGTCTACTTCCATATATCTACTGGACAAAAAATCCAATCAATCAGCCAATCATGTGGTCACAAACTCAATCAGACCTTGAGAGCCTCGAAAAGGGGATTCAGCTGAAGTATATATTTTGTCACATATATATTGTCTGCAAGGTGTGTGAGCCCGGGTGGTTTCCAGGCTTGGTTTTCTGGTGAAATTAGTAGCCTGGCTAATTCTGTATTCGAATTATGTACACCTATGGCAGACCTCGGAAATGATCTGGCTACCGTGACCGTCGATGAAGCCCAAACCTCCCCAGTCACAATGGCGAAAACAGTGAGGCTTCCATTCGATACAACCTACAATTATCAAGATGAGCAAAAGTACCCGTCTATATTGTTGTAATGTGCGAGGGAAAGCTTGGACTCCCCTCCTCGGGACTAATGCCAGCCGATGTGGCACTTCATGTTGGAATATTCAATAGTCATATCATTTTATGCCCATATTTTAGGCACCAAATCTACAGTTAACTCCATATAATTCCCAAGCAGATATAAACTTTAATCAGACGGACCACTCAGTTCTTGAGCTGCTTGCTCGCCGAAACACACCAGTTATTCCATTCCGTGAAGAACGAAGGCTGAACATGGCACTTAGTGCTGCAAAGCTGAGCCTTACGGGTCTCACCATACACATCAACAACGCCAGCAATATCAGCCTTGTCATGCGCAACGAGGACCTTCACAACAAGCAAACTAGCCTGGCTAGCCGCGGCGGCGTGAGTCTGAGGTCCACTGTGTGCTGCCTCCTTGTGGATAGACCGCAGCAGCTCCCAAACAGGCTCAGTGTCACCATCGATCTTCGGGACGGCAGACCCCTTGCAGAGCTTAGTGTACTCGCGCAGCACACTGTTGGCCTTGTTGGCGATCTGCTTCACGGAAGAGCGGCGCGAGAGACGGAGGAGAGGTAAGAGGAGATCCAGAGCCAGGACGCGAGAGTGGCACTTCTTGACGAAGATCTCAATGAGATCGAGAACACGGTTCTTGAAGTTCACCATGTTCTCGCGGGCGCCCTTCTTATCTTTTTGCTGGGATGTGACTTGGCGGCGAGCGCGGAAGACATTGGCCAGTTGCTCGTCGACGGCGTCCATTTCGTCATCGTTCATGTCGGCATCAGAGTCAGAGTCGGATGCGTTTCCATCTTTGTCTGCGAGATGGGTACCGAGTGCGGCGGCAAGCTTGGCTTCAAAGTCGGCGACTTCAGCGGCATCTTCCTCGTCATCATCTGAGGGTTCTTCATCGTCCGAGTCGGATTCAGAGTCATCGCCTGCCTCTACAACTTCGACGTCGCTGTCGACGTCCATCTTGTCTTCGTCTCCCTCTGAAATCTCTTCGACGTCGTCATCCTCTGACTCCTCCTCACCTTCGTCTTGGTCTTCGAACATTTCCTGCTGTCCGGCAAGACTCTCCTTTGCCTCGAGGATGGAGATCAACGACTCCAGGCCGTTCTCGGAAATCTGATCGGCAAAGGCACCGAAGACCTGCTCACTCATGCGACGGAAAAGCTGTGATTGCTTTGAAGCAAAGCTGAGAAGAATTTCAACAAGGGCATCTGACGCGTCGGAGGCGTCCTCCGAGTCCTCGTCATCCATGATCTTGGAATAGCAGAACTCGAGCTCGTCAAGCATTGACACAGCATCAGGGTCACCATTGTAGACCTGCAAGACTGTCATGGAGTAGAGGAGCTTAAAGGCGGATATTCCGGATGTGTCACCCTTCTTTTCCTTGGTAGAGAGCTTCTTCAATGACTTGAAAGCAGTCTTCACTGACTCTTGAATCTTATCATCGATGTTAATGATGAATCTGCCATATTCTTCGGACTTGGCGGCATCACGAATTTGCTTCACAACTGCGTAAGGAATTGTCGAGGCATAAGTCTGTGATGTAAGGAGACTGTTCAATGAGGAATTGATACGGTTGCGTAGCATCTCTTGGGTGGCCTGGGAGAGCGCAGGTTGGGGGGCGGAGGAGGCATTGCTGGTGTTCGGGAAGTAGGCAAAGCGCACAAGAATGGACAGAATCTGCTCGAGGGTGGACTGGAAGTCATCTTCAGAATCGTCACTGTTGCCAGTGGCAGCCTTGCCGCGCACCACTGAGAGAAGGAGGCCAGCGATAAATTGGCGGTTAGAAGCCGCAAGTTTCTCGTCGCTTGCTTCAGGGCGGTTGAGGAGCTTTTCGAACAGGGGAATGATAACCTCCAAGGCCTCGCGGTTGGCATCTGCCACGATCTTCTCGATGGTCTTAGTCTTGGTGGCCTGGTCGAAATTGACTGCGCCACTGCTACCCATGAGACCACAAACTGCTGCAGATGCAAACCCGGGCTCCTTTGACACGCGGGTTTGGATTGCCTTAGAGGCCTTGACGGCCATGCGGTGCAAGTAGCGATCCTCAACGGCAAGTTGATTTGTCAGGCAGCGAACCAGATTCTTGGTGAAGATGTGAGATGCCTGCTCAGGCGAACCCTCGTTAAGAAGCTTGGTGAACAGGAGGAAGCCCCAGTACTTGCGTTCATCGGATGAAGCAGAGGCGAACAAGCCATTGTCCACAACTTCGGTCCAAAAATCACTGAATGACAAGCGAGAGGATTTCTTCGACTTGTCGCTCTCACCAGTTCTTGAAATGACGGCATCCCAGGCAAAGTGAAGCTTGGAGTTCCAGACACCAGAGTTCTTGGCTTTGCTCTCGCCCTGGGCTTCCTCGGCAGAAGACTCCTTCATGATCTTCGACAAACTAGTGCGCTCCTTTGTGTCCAGCGGGTCGTCGTGCTTCCAAATCTTGCTGGGATAGTTGACCTGGGGGAACATGTCCTTGGCAGCCAGCCAGACCGCAACGCCCTCGGGCGACCGAGCCACCTCATGAGTGCACAGGCCTTCCAAAATAGCCTCGACAAACTTGGCATCCATATCGCGAGCAGACAGGTCATACACACAGCGGTAGAGAATCCAACCGCATTCCTCTCGAATCCATGGCTTGGTCTGGGCAAGGTCGAAGATCAGGATAAGGACCTTGGTCCAGTATTCAAAGGGAATGCCGGGTTGGAAAAGGACAGCAGATTTAATGATCGCCTCCGCACCGAACAGACGTCCGAAGTGATGGTCGCGTTGTTCCTGCATTGGTGACTTCCATTAGCACCAAGCTTATCATGATTCAAGGATTGTTCTGAAGCCAACTCACCTGTCCTGTCTCGCCACCACTTGCGTGGGTTTGCACTTGCCAGAGTTGTAGGGCATCCGACAGCTTGAACTCTGCAGAGTCGCGCGGAGTAGAATAGACCTGAGTGAGAACCTCGGTCAAGGCAATGGAAAATCCAATTCGAGCTGCTTTGCGACTACTGCAAAGACCGCGGAAGAGTCTCTGCAGCACCTTCTTAATCTGTTCATCGGTGGGGTTTTGGTCGGGTGTGAATTGCGATACAAGGCTTTGGGCAGCTTTGAGCCGGATCTCGTCTTTCTCGCTGGCCAGGTCTTCATAGATCTCCACGAGCTTCACGTCGATGTTGTAGCCTTCGCGACGACGCTTCTTCGGGCCGCCGAAGTGTGGCGGCATTGTTGCGGTATTGATTTATTTCGAAGGATGCTTTGCTGTGGTAATCAAGGTCACAGCTCTTGGGGTGGAGCTATTCGCGAGGTTGGATCAAGTGAACATTGCTCGCCGCGGCGCAGAAAATTCGGGGAGGCTGTTGCCCTTTGCGGACTAGCGCGATGCGATAAGCTGATAAGGTTGTCATTTGTATAGAGATGAAATTCAGTATACATTTGAGTAAGTAGCTTTTTTACATGCTAAGATAATCTCAGCTGTAGCCTAGTAGCATCTAAGTATGAGCAATTCGTGGAAAGCGTGGTGCTGCTTAGGTAGGCGTCTCCCACCTGGGCAAGTAGGTAACCTTGGAAGTCCTTAAGTTCTATGGAACGCTGCGGGCCTTAAAGTTGCAAAAAAAAATATATAGTGACCACACCCCACAACTTTATTATTCGCACAATAATTTCAAAGTGAGGCACCACCTGGACATCATTAATAAAAGCTATTTATCATCAAAATAGCACAATCAAGTAGCCAAAGGACTGTAATAGTTCAACCTAAGGCTCAATAATCACTCAATCCACATCAGAGAGCCATTCTTATACCTGATAGTGAAACATGCCAGTCCAGTGTGATAAATTAAAACCATGGGCTCAGTCAGACTGCAGATAGATATTTTAAACATCTTTCATTGAGATGGACATATAATCTAATTTGCATTTGATCACCACTGGCTCTGTAAATCAGGACTCAGTCAGAGCTGTAGCTGTGAGAAAAATAAACCTCGAACAAGCCTAGCTAAGAGATTGATGGGTCTTCTCATTTAGCAATGGTGGCCTGTTCGGTATTTCGAGTACGAATAATTGAACCATGGATGCTTCAAACACGGTTTCCCGGACAGCGACGATTTTCCATCAGTTCCCCACAGCGTACCAATCTCGCAAAATCCACGTAGCACAAAAATTCAAATTAACAAACTTTTTCGATACAATAGTCGTTTCCGAGTTTGCTACCCAAATGCTCTGCAATCGGCCGGTTCCTTCGACCCCAAATTCCGTTGTCAGGGTAGCTACGTCGGCTATCGTTTTGGCGTGGAGCACGAATGGTCCAGACGCCCGATATTAAGGGGGAAACGGTACAATGTTTGCATGGCCCCCAAAAATATGATCAGTTGCCCACTCAGCGGAGTTGTAAACGTACGTTTGAAGGCAAAAGGCATTGATGAATCCATGCATTCATTGCATTTGAACTTTGTTGGGTACTCGGAGTACTCCCGTATGTATGCAGTAAAGTCGATATATATTGTGAAGTGTAAAAATCCGCCGACGGAACCCCAGCAACCAGTTTATATGTCTCTGCTTCGTTCAGGAGGAACAGTGTTAAAGAAGCAAAAAAATGTAAAGCAATTGCAAATCATTGACAAAATAAACTTATAGTGCAGTGCTGTGGCACAAGACACGTAGAGTGTGACACGACGGTCCGCGGTTCGCCATGCGTTTCCGCGCGGATGACAGGTACCGGAGATGATACGTCTCACCCGCTGCACTGAACGCCGCGTGGATGACACTATGGGCAAGGCTTTGGCAGCGGCAGACCAGAATAGGGAATTGAGGGTGAAGATCAGCATTGCTTTTTGGTGCTACGTTCGATAGAGTACGGAGTTCATATGCCCAAAATAAGGTGGTGATGGATCAATTCCAACACGTCAGTTGCGACGCTATACGATGTTGAATACTATAGTGATGAGATTAGTGAGAATTGTGGATTTTGTGGCCTGTCTGATCTCTCTGCGAACCCGAAGGAATGTTTCCTTAAACTGTCAATTGTCTAAAATCTGACTTCAGAGAGTGAGGCGCCGGTCGCTACTAGGCTAAGTCTCCAGTGCCACGATCGGGGCTGTGCGCTACCGGCGGAGTGCGACCAGTGCTGGATAGGGTGTAGGGTAGTCGTTAGGCTGGCGATAGCACCACGATCAGGGGTAAATTAGTATGGGAAAGTGACAGGCACGAAGGCCAGGTGGGTTAGGTCGCATGGGTGGTGGCAGCCGGGACATTCAATAGCGCCGCAGATCGGGGAGGCCGCGCTGGAGAATTTATTGACAAATCCCCGGGGCAGGTCTGGAGCCTGAGGTGATGACATGCTTGACAATTGGATGTATGGGTATTTCGAGTAACGAAGAATACCAGAATAGAATACAGGGATTATGCCGATGAGAGATCAAAATAATGGAAATCAAGATCTGGATCTCGAATTGTTGTTCTGATGTCAGTGATTGGTGATAGTCACGGGATTCCGCATGCGGTTCGCGTTCAAAGTTTCCTTTTTGTTTACTTTTTAACGCGAGATGGGCAAAACTGACATCATGATAAGGCAGATTGAGGGGAAAATGAAAGGCCCAGGCACTTGGGATGTCCCACGATGTGACGACCCCGCAGCTGCGACAGGGCACATCGGCTGGAGACTCGACACGACTGGCCCATTTCACATGGCGCTGTGACGCAGATGACGGGTCACATCATCGTGGATTTCCCCCGAACCCCACCTGGGCTTGGAATACTGCAGCCGTGGCGCAGCCCTGCAAGATACAGACCGGACTGACCGACAGGATACCCCGGTTCAAAGTTCCCAAGAGACGAGATAGGGAATAGTCAGCTTACCTGGTGCAGCCACTTTTCTCGTGTGATTGGAGCACTCTCATGCGCGGGTGCATTAGGCGAGGCTATCATTGCAACTTGATGGTCCATTCGCGACGCGTCTGGAAAGTCAATTTTTCATAACAAACGTAAACGGCTCCAATCAACAACGCACGTCATGATGGGTTTCCCGACAGGATAAAGCACAAGTAAATGGTCTAGATCCGGGTGGTACAGTCTGATATGAGTATGAAGCCGAAATGATGCGAGTGTGACGTAGGCACACGGACCAATATGGGGTCCTGTAGCTTGAGGCAGTTGAAATCCTCCCGACGCTACGCCGAGAACCCGAGGACGTGCGAGGCCACACCGCATTGTTATAGTGACTGCCACGGGGTGTATGCATCAGACAATGGAACAGAGCAGTTGCAGGTTGATGGATCAACCGTCATGCAGGCTCATGTGGCTCGACCCAAGGAGCTCTCGTATCAGAAGCAACCCGGTGTTTCACGAAAGAGGGGTCATTGAGTTCCCAGAATAGTAAGTCGTGGGGTGCAGGATTTGGCTTGATGCATAAAACCCACTCTGACTGGACGAATGTAGCCGACTCCATCGACTAGCAGTTTCAGGACGACGAAGAGCCGCTTTGCAGCGTGGTGGCAAAATTTATTGATCAATTGGACCTGCGGATTTGCTTTTGGCGTGTCCCACACGTCTGATATCCTGCATCGCTTATTCGGAGACTTCCATGGGACCCAGAAATGGAGTCGGTTTGCCGCCAAATGTGATCAATTGTGCCTCGAGCACCAGCCGATCGGCTCATTATTGACGCTGAGAACAGATTAGCGGGCAACGTACTAGCAACAAGCGCCGGTGACGTGATCTCATCAATCATTCGGCCCCCAGTGTTGTGCGGTAATTCCGATAGTGTTATGGAGCTTGTAGTTCTGCATTCGTCAGCCCCACGGTCGGAGCCGACATTTTCTGATATCGTCACGGAAAATCCATTTTTCGGGGTTTGGAGGACCAGACAGTCAGCTGAACGGGATAAAGGTTCCTAAAACCTATGGCCCAAGGATAGCAATTAATACCAGAAACATCCTACGAAGGGGCTCAAGGGATGCGCGACATTGAAAGATCTCCTCGCGGATCCTTGATCAACTGGAATGCAAGTAAGGGCAGCGTCATGGTCTATGGGATTATGGAAGGGTTTGAGATTGGATTCCATGGACTTGCGATAACCTTCCATTCCTTGCTCCACGACTTCTGTTCAGCAGGTGTACAAAGTAGAGAAACTGGGGCATGATGGTGGGGTAGCTAGCTTGCTCCGATCGCGTTCTTCCGCCCAACGGGGTAATGATCATGCAGGGACGAACTCTCTTGCTCGATGATGCGCCATCAGTGAAATCACACCAATCACCACCTCGGTTAGGATCTCCGATCCCAGGCACACATGCTCTGGGAATCATTTTCCTCTTCCCTTTTCGTCTTACTTTTCATCTTACTTTTCATCTTAATCTCTTATCGGCCCTAACCCTCTTTAGTGTCCTCACTCTGGGAATGATCGGCCCCAAGTTACAACGCACCATTCATGAGGTTCAGACAATCAGCTGGAGTTTCCTATTTGGCCATGCCGAATGAGTCCGAGCTCTCCTCACGAGTTCCCTTCCAAAAATATGAGCTGGGCAATGTAGAATGACATCAGAAACCAGGCAATTCAAGCCGTTTCTCGATCCTTTATTGCATTGAATCCATTGCATTGGGGATCCAGGTCATGCTTGTCCTTGCATGGACGATCCTGGCATCACTTGCATCAAGCCCTCGTTTGGCGTTTGTAGTGAAGCTCTATTTTCCGAACCAGTGGAAAGCGCTAAATTGAATTAGTGGAGCCCTGAATCCTTAGGCTCGATCTCGCTCCGTTTTTCAGCTCAGGTCTGCAACGGCACACACGGGATGTTTTATGAGACGAAAGAAAAAACTCTTTTCCACTCCATAGTGGAGACCGAAGACCCATGGAAGACGCACCGAAACCATCCATTTGTGAGGTATAAGCCCCGATGGTACCTGAAAATTTTTCTATACAGGGTGGGCACCGAAGGAAATAACCCTAAAACCGTTTTTCAATTCATGGAACCGAGTTTGTCCCCTCGCCTTAGTATATTGATTTACAGAGTTCCAGGATTTCCCCAGGTTCTCGTAGGCCAGGGGGGAGGGATCTGAGTCCGCAGGCAGAGCTGAGCCTAATAGGTAGCTAATAGCCCGAGACACATGGTGCCAAGAGGTTTTGGGTCATTTTGGGATTTTCCCCTGGTAACCGTGCCCAGAAAAGGAATGAAGGCGGACACAGACAGTAAGGTCTCTGATAGGCGCTGGGTTGCTGAGCAGCCAGTAGTCCGGACGATGGGCGGCAAGGGAGCCCGGGCAACCAGACTGGGGCCAAACCTCCCCCTGGAGGGAAAGCATGGGAAGACACCTGCACATCAATACTCGATTTAGCCTGCAGGTCGGAGCCAGATTATACATTGCATACCAATAAAATCAAATTCAATAAAAGGATGTTTAAAAAAATGACTATTCTATAGTTAATTTGGGGAAGCAGCACGACCAAGTCCCCACTTTTTCCTTTCCAATCACCGACGTGCACACAACCGGGTTACCGCCGCATTATTACGTATGGGGAGCCGGTATAATACATCGTTCACTGTACCGTACACTATCTGGAGATCCTCCCCACTTGCGTTGCCATTGCAACAGACCCATCCCTTCAGCTTCACGAGTTTCTTTCTTGAAGTCGCTTTGTTCCACCTTTTCTCTACTCTTCTCTCTTCATTTCCTACGACATTCCAATCCGACAACCCCTCCGACCGTCCCCCGGTACCTATAGTGGCCTTCGTATCCCTCCGACGGGCTTCTAGTTCATAGTTGCTTCACCCAGTTAGATACATCTCACTCTGCATCGCCCCCTCAGCCCACGAGCTGTCGGCCCCTCTCCAATTGCAGCTTCCGCCCCCTCCGATCTCCGCACTTTTCGGCCATGATTCTTTAAGTTCTCCACGCTAGCTTACGATCAGATCTTCGGCCGCCGGTGGTTTCTGGGCTTGGGATCTGGGTTTTTCTCTTCTGGTTCGCTGGGAATACGATATCGGTGGTGCTCGGTTCGGAAATTCTCCGATAGGTTTGCGATTGATACTATCATCGCAAAGGACGATATACTGGGAACGGAAAGGAAAAGGAAGACGGCAATCTAAGTTGGCGTGTCTTTCGACAATTGAGGATCGTGTGTAGCAGGTTGGATTTTGGCCCAGTTACGTCCGGTTGTCGTCAGAATGGAACATTCGTCTCCGTTGGCCGCTATGCAGCCTTCACCTGCTCTCTTTGGGCGGTGCTTCAGATCTGAGGCTCCTACTTCGTACCCATTGTCAGGGTTTGGTAGTAACCCATTCAATTTCAAAGACCTGTCAATGAAGAAGTCTGGTGCCGATTACTTCAACATGGGTCCTCTGCAGGGCTCTTCGCCCGCTGCCAGTTTGGCAGCTGACCTGTCCCAAAACTTTCACATTGATCAAAGGTTCGTTGGTTCCATGGATCGTTCGTTTACATGCGGGGAGAGCATCAAAGAAGGCTGACTCTATATTTAGTCCGCAGTTGGTAACGCCCCGGCGGTCTTTGTTCTCGTCCAATGCGTTGGGTATGGCCAATCGACGTGGTATGCAATCTTCAGTACGGATATAATATATAATATGGGAGTTGCTAAGACATTGGAACAGATAATGTGTTGACTACGCCTCCCTTGCCCTCGTCGCCCGGTATCGATCCTATGGAAATGAGCCCGCTGCCGCACAAGCCGGCTTTCATCATGACCACCGAGTTCGAGGTCCACTCGCCTTCCCCATTGAATACTCCTATGGACTCTCCCATTACGTCGGCTGCTCCCAGCCCTTTACAGGCCTCGCCTATGGAAGCTCCGACGTATGCTGCACCTGAGTAAGTTGTGGTACTATAGTTGGTCGACGGTCAGTTCTAATAACTAGTATAGAAGACGTCGCCCTCCCTTCCTTCGGCCAAGCCTGGCTAAAAGCAAAGCCGCTTCTTTCCAGCTTGGCATGAACCGATCTAGTCAGGAAAGCAAGGCACCTGCATTCCGGTTTAGCACCCAGGGAGCCAAGACGTCTTTGAGCACTTCGACCTCGTTGGAGGATATGTTCGGTGACTCACCTCCCCAAGAAAGATCTGCCTCTCGTAACAGCTCTTCGAGCAACCTGGCTTTGCCCCGGCTTCGCCCATCATTCACCCACTCTCGCAGCAGTGGGTCGCCCGCTCCAAACTCTATTCGCAAGCCCTCTCACCCCTTGATGCGCCCTCGCAAGCAATGTCGTCGGTCATTGAGCATGTTTGAGAACCCAGCGGATGTTATTGCCGATAAAGAGGCTAAGGTATCAACAAATGCACCCATACAGTCCCTCCAGTCCATCAGTGACATAGAAGCCGCTCCTCAGCCCCAGCTTCCTCACTTCACACCTGAGGATCGGGCGGACGGCCTGCCTCGCATCGCCAAAGACACCCTCCTGGAACTTCTCGATGGCAAGTTCAGTGGCCAGTTCGACAATGTAATGATCGTTGATTGCCGCTTCGAATATGAGTATGATGGTGGCCATATTGATGGCGCCGTTAATTTCAACGATAAAGATCGCCTTGCTGGTGAGCTTTTCAATTCGCCCAAGTCCCGAACCGCATTGATTCTTCATTGCGAGTATTCTGCCCACCGTGCGCCTATCATGGCCAAGTACATTCGTCACCATGACCGTGCCGTCAATGTCGACTCTTATCCCCATCTTACCTACCCGGATATGTATATCTTGGAAGGTGGATACAGCGCTTTCTATGCTGAGCACAGCGCCCTTTGCTACCCTCAAAACTACGTTGAGATGAACGCGAAGGAGCATGAGTTCGCATGTGAGCGTGGCCTTGGCAAGGTCAAGCAGCGTTCTAAGTTGAACCGCGCTCAGACTTTCGCCTTTGGTCAGCACTCCCCTCAGATGGAGGATAGCCCGACTGGTCGCTGCCGCTTCGATGAAGAGCGCACCAATCGACTAATGAGCTCTCCATTCTCCATGGCTGACAGTCCCGTCCCAAATCGTACTCCTGGACGTCGGATGCTGTCCTACTAAACAATTTCTCGTTCATTTGCTTTACGGCGCCCAACGGATACCATTGTTTATTGTTTCTCGGAGCGAGGTGTTTCCTTCGTGGCATTTTGCTTTTTTTCTTCTTCTCTGGTGGCCACAAAAAGTTTTTGAACCACTCTTCCTTCTCAGCATCGGCATAGCGCAATGCTCGACTCTGGCAGCCCTGGTTTGCGATACCGATTTTGAAGCTGCGCAGAGCGCACATCCCTTGACTTCGTCTTCTACCCGTCTTCGACAGCTTCCCCTTTGAATCTTCTCCAGCATCGCCACGATATCCTGCTGGTGATATCGTCCTTTCCTTCTTTCCGGCTCACTCTTGACATTCAGAGTCCTGCACGATTCAGCGATTTCCTTTTTCTACCATTTTCTTTCCTGTCACCGATATGATATCCGGACATCTGATCTTTCTCACCATATGGTTGAGACATGCCACTTTTACCCATGAGCACTACCGACGACGCCTGGGCAATCCAATTTCATGACCCACCCTCAGGCGATGAAACCCTGAGTCACTTTTTCCTATGTCCTGTCTTACGACCAACCGAACCGACTTGAATTTGCTTACGAAGCCCCAAGGGCCATGTCTTTCCGTCGGACCTTTCCTTATGCTCTCTGATCGTCCACAGACGCTTCATCCAACTCGCCACTACTTTGGCATTTCCTTCTCTCCATCTAATCTCTGTTCACGAATACTGCACTTTAATGCACTTTTCACCCTTCTTTGTACAGTTTCCAAACCAATATCCTGGAACAGCCATTCCCTTGAATTGCATATTCATTGCGATGCGACTTATTTCTGAGCGCTTTCTTGCATGCATTGCATTGTACCTTTGCCCCTTCTGCTAATATTGTCCCCCCTTCCCCTTCCCCTGCCTATCTATGTTGGGGTTGTTTTGCGGGGAATCCTGGGGTTTCATGTGCATTCATGAGTGGCTGTGAGCCAGCTGTACATATACGAATATGCCTAGCAGTGTTACAGGAAGGAACCTTTCCGAAGGTTGAATCCTGGTGGGATTTAATGGGTTAATTGTGGCCAAACGCCTAGATGAGGCTGTTGATATGTTGTCCCCTTTGTGAGAAATGAAACCATTCAAACAGTGCTTCTTTTTCCTTGTAAAATTCTTGACTCCTAGTCTCCGCATATTCCAACGAGGTTGTCAAATTTGTGGTGATCGGCAAACGGTGGAGGAGGCGGGTGGATGGTTAATGACGATTGGCGGTTTCAAGTATGCGGAGTCCCTGATAGGCAGATTATTGCGGGCCATGTTAACCCTTACTCCATTCCCCTCTCCGTGTTTCAAGAGTCTTTTCCCTCTTTACTTCGACTCAACCTTCAATCGCAGGACTGTCACTCATTCTGAGTCTTGGGGGCCGGCACTTCAAAGTCTTTCATTTTCTGGGTCTGTCAGCTTTAGATCCCTGTTGCATACGAACCCTGTTGCCTGGGTCGCTCTTTTTAGCCCGCAACCCTCGAAGTCGTCGTCATCCCCCGGACCCTTTCCCCTTCCATTCGCTATTTTCGAGTCCCCAACACAAATCTGTGAATACGTCTCCATTCACTGGTTCCGACTGTGCGCGCCCCGCCTCCGATTTGCTTGGCAATTGATTCAGGGTCTCAATTGCGCTCCGTCGGCCGTACTTGTTGCTGAGCTGGACTGCATCACGAACACAGCCGTCTTACCTGCCCTGATTATTATTTGAATTCTCGCTTACGCGCGTCGCATGGGAAATACTTGGCGCTTTACAATCAACTTGAATCTCCGAATGTGCTCCCGCTGATTGCGCTGTATACATCATGCCTTCGCTTAAGATGGGCGCGGCTCATATGGCACTCTTTGCGCGCGACCTTGCCTCGACTGAAGCGACATTCACAAGTTGGGACAAGTGTATGGCCAAATCATACTGCAAGTAGGTAATTCAGAAGCAAAGCGTAGGCCGAGTGAGAAATATGGTGACCATGTACTGATCCTGCCGCGAGTTAGATGGCCTGTCATTGTTGCGATCATCATCGTTTCAGTTATTCTCATTGCGGTTATAGGTTGCATCGTTAACTGTATTTGCTGTGGTTATCGATGCTGCACCGCCTGTTGTGGTTGTTGCTGTCCTTCTGGACGTCGCAGGAACAAGCAACCTAAATATTACGATGACCCTCCATTGGTTCCCCCAGGCCCGACCCCTTCATATAACCAGTCCCCGGGATACAACACAGCTCCCGCGTACAATCAGCAGCCCACAGCTCCAGCACCACCATTGTACCGTGGCGCCGTGCAGACAGCCACCTTCGACACGGCCAAGTCACCTGCAGTCAATATCAACGAAGATGCGCTCCCTGAAATGCCCACATGGGCAAATGCTGTCGATAAGCACGTCGAGGACACAAGTCCCCACGATGACGTGGAAATGGAGGCATTGAACCCCGCGGATCGCAAGCATGGCGCTGGTACGCCATTGCATGTCAACACGTTCGCAGACTACCCACCGGATCGGGGTACTGGCACGGGCACACCCGCTAGTGCTGCTGGATACAGAGGATTTACTCCGACTGATCCCTACGCTCGCCGCTCGCCAGCTCCTGCTGCTCTAGCGGCCACCCAGGATCCCTATGGCCGACGCTCCCCTGGCGTCACTTCCCCCGCAGCAGCAGCAGCAGCTATCGACCCGTACAATCGACGCTCTCCTGGCCCCGCCGCTGCTATGGATCCATACGGTCGTCGATCGCCCGGTCCCGCAGCCGCATTTGCTGCTGCTCAAGATCCCTATGCTCGCCGCTCCCCAGGACCCAATGCCGTCTATGCCTCCGCACAGGATCCCTATGGCCCTCGCTCGCCTGGTCTGACCTCGCCTGTCGGTGCCGTAAGCCCATACAACAGTCAACCATATGACCAGCACCAGGGCTATGACCAACACCAGGCATATGACCACGTCCAGCCATACGATGACTACAGCCCCAGCGGCGCAAACCAAATGACCAACCCCACAGGTGGCTACGCACCCCATGGTCTCACATCCCCCTCCCCAGTAGCAGCCTACAACCCACACACAAACTACGGCTCCGCCCAAATGCCAACCTCAGATGCGGCTCACAACAATGCTGGCTTCACCCGCCAGCCATCCTTCGGCTCAAGCCAGTACCCACCCACATATACTTCCCAGCCTCCATACCGCGGTGTGTCACCCGCTCTGCCCGCGTCCCCACCACCTTCTTTCCCTGCGCCTTCGCCGCATGATTACCAGAGCCACGACTACAGCGCCCAGCCCATTGGCCAGGCCGTTAGTCCGGCAGAGGAAGCAAGGAATCGCCCTCCGACTTTGTTGATGAGTGGACGGCAACCTGCAACGAACTTCTGATTTGATGGCTGGACCGGTACATACTAAAAGTATGATGCTTTCGTTTCGTTTTTTCCGTTTTATGTTTTTCGTTGAAAGAATCTTTTGCTTTCGGTTCGTTTTCACCTTTCTGCTTGAGGCAGACAGGTTTATGAGGGAGTGTCTCCTTTTCATTTTGATACCATCTTCTTACTTTTGTCATGTCCTCTGATCTCAAACGATTGTCTTATGTCGTACTTGGGGTTCTGTTTACAAGATGGATATCTTGTGTGTATATGATTCATCTGTGTCTCGGTTTATGAGGCATTATCTCTTTGTTACCCTATATATTAGGTACAGCATTTCCAATGCATGGGATTCTTAGATACCTTTACATTATATGGACGTACATACCTGATTATGTAGTTTTATGTGAGTATGCACGTGGTCATTCAAGGTTTGCTCCGCTGTTTGGTCGTTAAGAATTTAGGGTTAGATGGCGTCAGGTTTTGAAGATCAAATTGGCCTTGGGTCAGATGTCCACATTGGCGGGGTTTTCATTTTTGCTGAGACTATTGGGTATTACTCCAGGGCAAAGTCATACTTTTGGAATGCCTCCTTGAATGCCGCAGTATCGGCCTCTTCTTCCTCAACAGTCTGGGTTGCATCCCTCCAGTTCATTCGCTTATCCAGCTCCAGTAGCTTGGCCATTACACGACGACCAAATTGGAGATCAAACCGGAAGTCCTGCGAAAGCTCCAGCATCAGCATCCTTTCCTCACCCGGCGCTGTGTCAGCCTCTGCAGACCCATCTGTATCCACAGAGTTCCAGATCCACAGCCGGAAAAAGTCACCTGCTTCTTCAGCGCCCTTTGATTCAGAAACTGGGATGGTGGAAAACCGGGGGTATTTGAGGTTTTCGGCTTCGACCTTGAATGCGGCGTCGACTAGTCCGTCACGAATCAGGTCGATTGGCACAGGAAGGAATTGCCAGTGTGTGTGAATTCCATTCGTACGACTGACTTCCCACGTTACGGCACCAAGCTTGCCACCTGAGCGATCTGTGACCATTTTGTGCAAGGCAGTGCGGTAACGCTGCATCTCATTGTAGGTAGATGCACGGGATTCCGGATCTTGGATTGAATTTAGTGTTGGGGAGTGAGAAAAAGGAATAATGAGCATGTGACCGGGGAAGCCGAGGGAAGAGAAGAAATCATTTGGTGGGAGGGGACCCTTGGCTGTTGTAAGATAGCTTTCGTCACCGATAGAAGTGATGAGGTGTGTGGCGATGTTAGGGTTGGAGAGACAGAAGAAGCATTGATCGGGGCCTGGGGGTGGAGCGCGCTCTCTCTGACGCTTGTATGGGCGATGTCCTTCACCTTCTGTTGGTGCAAAGCGCTGGAATGATTCCCGTTGAGTAGGAAGTCCCTTGCGCTTGGATTGAGGAGCGGAAAGAGGAGATGCAGTTGCACCGGCCGGGACTGTGAACGATGGTGCAGCCTGTGGGTCTAGTGAGAAGGCATACATCGATTTCTGCTTCGATTGGAAGGAAGCCATGGAGATGAAACGTGTCACTGGCTTAACATCAGGACTGTCTTCTGTCGGCAAGTGGAAGAATGGCTCTCGTTCATAAAAGAACGGGTCGGATGCGGAAAAATGGTAGCGAGGTTTTAGAGTGGCACAGACGTCGGCCACACATTGTACTTCAGCCGGAAAGGCGCTCTGATCTTCTGGAAGGGGTGCTTTCGACCCGACTCGAATTCCCTTGGGCCATTGGTTGGTAATAAGGATATCGGCGCTATGGGTGCCGAAGAGGGCACGGGCATCAGATTCGCCATATGTTGATTGGAATCTGCCACTAGCATTGCTCTCAGGCTTGTGTGAATCTGCACTTGCTAGCTTGCCACCAAGAGCAGCAATACGAATTCCTTCCGAGGTCTTCAAGGTGCCTCGCTTGCCAAGAAAGTACAGATTCGGGCAAACTTCATCATTGGCTTCGATCTTTTCCACTATCCGAGTTGGAAGCGGCAAATCGCCAACTGTAAAATATGTTGGAAGGGGTACATTGATGCTCCCCTGGAGTAAAGCAGAGATCTCATCTAGCTCACTCTCTGCTGAGCAGTCACCGAAGAGATTTCCAACGATAATCGCAAAGGCAAAGTTTTGTTTGACCTGTAATTTGGCTAGCTTTGTGAAAACTGCTTTTAACTGGCAGTTTACACCTCCGAGAACAATGCTATTCGTCTGATTAATACTTATCTAATGATTGGATCAAAGCTCACTTACATCTTCGAAGCCATGTTTTGATAATGGTATATTTGGCCTGCTGAGGAGGCGTGATCGAGGAGGGGGAATCACTCCAAGATTTGCACCAGAATAAAGCCGTTTAAAGGTCGGCTCTTGGTGTAAGTGGCTCTTGAGGTCGCTTTGTTAAAGTTGAATGGGAAAATGCAACGAGGATCGCGGCGCATTTCTTGAAGGAGCTTGGACCAGCTCGTGACAACGCTAGTCCACGTTTGGCTGGGTGGAACTCCATATCGGATAAATGAAGCCCCGGAGCCGGTCAACTTTTTTTGTATTGAACATGCGGGCAGAGAAAAGTTCCCCGAGTATCTTTCTCGTTTACCTTGCTGCTTTTTGACACCGTCAAGATGGTGGTGCCAGGTTCACGAGACAAGCATATAAAGCGAACACAAAATGGCACCAAAACCACAAAAAACCACCGATGGGAGCCCTTCTCTCAGCGCATCGCAAAGCTCAAAATCGATCCGATCCACCGCGTGCGCCGTGCCAGCTTCGGCGAAGATGAAGACGAAACCACTTCATATTTTCGGTCTGCCCTCGACCATTGGGTGGATATGAATCTTTCAGAGAACTTTTCAACCTTCTATCGCCGCATTAATCCCCTCTCCGAGAGCCTCGCCCAGATCGTGTACCATGAAGAGAAGATTATGGGACTATTGGTGGAATTCATTGAGAAGAATGATGAGCACTCCATGGAGCCACTACTGAGCTTGCTCGCTCAGTTTGCCAGAGACTTAGGGGTTCGGTTTGAGAAATATTTCGCGACTTCCGTGACCTTGGTTGCATCTGTTGCTGCAAAACACGCCGACGTCGAAGTCGTTGAGTGGGCCTTCACCTGTCTGGCATGGATTTTCAAATTTCTTTCCCGTCTCTTAGTGCCGGACTTGCGACAGCTACTGAGCATCATGACACCATATCTGGGCAAAGAGCGCCAAAAGCCTTTCGTGGCTCGATTCGCCGCCGAGTCTATGTCTTTCCTGATTCGCAAAGCAGGTCTCGTCTACTACAAAAATAAAGCGCCACTCGAGAACGCCCTCTCTTACCTCTATGACGATATCTCCAAGACCGCCGAAGATGGGAAAGATGTCGAGAAATACAAGGAGGGATTGATGGTCATGTTCTCCGACGCCATCAAGGGTGTCAATAATGGTCTTCATTCCAATGGAATGGACGTTCTTCGTTGCGCTTTAGACCAGATTCCTCCGGCTGACAAGAACTGTAAATCTCCGGCAGAGGTTGTGTATGGAGTGGTGACCAACCTCATCCACCACACTACACCAGAGACCTTCGGGCCCATCCTCGACACTGTTCGAGAATTTATTGAGTCTCGCTCACAAGGCTCTGAGAACCCTAATATCCCGGAGTGCTGTCATTTAATGCTTATTTGCGTGGCAACCCGCAAGGGAGTTCGAGTCCGAGACTGGAAGTCTGTGCACCAGACCTTGGTATCACTTCTACAACAAGTGTCGAAGAACTCAGGGAAATATTCGAAAGCAACCCTTGAACTTCTAACAACTGTCGCCTACGCTCTTCAGGTCTCGCCAATGGATGAAATGCTTAGGTTCGTGCGGCCACTTATGGATCTGGTATCCACAGGACCCCTCTCGAAATACTTTTTGTTCTTTTGCACCACCTTCTCAGAATGGGGATCAGAACGCTTCCAAAGTCTACTACTTCCCCACTTCCAGAAGTTCATCACTACTTCCTGGCAGGAGCGAGAGTGGGAGACATGCTTGACGCTACTTCGATTGAACCAAGCTGGTTGTATTACACCTGAAGCCTCAAAGCCTGGGTACATCTCATGTCCAGATGCTTTGAAATCCCGTATATTTGCTTCCTTGGTGTACCCTTCAACTGATGAATTTGGGTTGAACGCCTTTGTGAAACTCTCAAAGGCTATCTCGATGTTCTCCGACTCTGCTGCTCGTTCTGAAATCGTAAAGAAATTGCATGGAAACCTGAAGTCTGCTTTCAGCGATGCCTCCAAAACAGCAAATGAAACAGATGGATCGTTATTCTATCTTGGTCAGGGATTCAAGACATATGTTGAATTGGCTACTCAGTCTGGAGAGCTTGACTTAACTCTCTGGGAATCCATCCTGACAGTTTCCACCAGATTCTCTCGACTGTCTCTATTCCTGGAGGGTGTGCTTGAATTCATTTCTTCTGCTCCGAGCACGGCAGACTTGGAAAACCCCGCAGTCGACGAATTCGCCAACAGCTTAATCCTCAACTTGGCGAGCCCCACGGCCAGACTTAGACTAGTATCTTTGCAAATTTTGCGCGAGCTGGTTACTCGCATCAATAAGGATGATCCTTCGCCAGTTTCCTTGGCCATCGAGATTGAAGAGAGTCCCCTGACTTTGCAGAGTGCCCGAACCCTTTCAATGCACGTCCGCAAGTTGGCGATCCTATATCCTCAGATCGCTTCTCGCAAGTGGATGGCCACTCTGATTCCATACTTTTGTTTCGGTCTGTTTTCAAAGAAGCTGACTCCTCTCTGGGAAGACTCTGCTGCCGCTTTGAAAACCATCAGTGAACACCCCGAGGGCGAGAAAATTGTTTCAGATCTGTCCATTCAGTGGCTGCAGGAGCGGGACTCTGGCGCTACGGAGGGAGATGTGGAAGAGGAGCCGGAGGAGAACCACCTTGCGGGTCATTTCGTGTGTTTCAATGTCGCCAAGGTGGAAGGTGTTCTCGCCGCCAATTTGAAAACTGTGGAGGACCCAACTGCAATCTTAACTCAACAGTTCGAGAAGGACCACAAAAAGGCGGATATCATTCCTGCTTTGCCTCGCAGCCATGCGCTGCTTGTTTTGAATGCCGTTCCCAATATTGCGGAAAAGCGCTCCCGGCAGATTGTGCCTCTCTTTTTGACCTGGGCCTCGCGCGATGACCAGGACGACCTTCCCGCTAGTACTGATCCTGAAACTCAGTCTGAGAACGCCCCAGTTCGATGGGGTTTCAAGGACCGACTTTCCATGCTCGGTCTGTTTGGGCAATTCCTGAACCCTATTGTCCTCTTCAGAGCTACCGAGGTCCACGATGCTGTCCTGGGTCTTTTGTGTCACGGTAATTCGGAGATTCAGAAAGCTGCTCTAAAGGTGCTTTTCACCTGGAAGAACTCGCACGTCCTGCCATACCAGGAGAACCTGCTCAACATCTTGGACGAGACCAGATTCAAAGATGAGCTTCAAGTCTTCGTGCGTGTTGGTGGTGATGACAGTTTGATTGAACAAGAGCATCGCCCGACCCTGCTCCCTGTTCTTCTTCGCTTGCTGTATGGTCGAATGATCTCCAAGGCTGGTGCAAGCGCGACCCAGGCTGGTCAGGCTGGCAGACGTAAGGCTATCCTGCGTGCCCTTTCGCATCTCTCCGAGGAGGAGTTCGGACTGTTTATGCACCTCTCTTTCGGTCCCATTGCGGAAGTTCAGGTTGTCCAGGACGACAAAACAAACAACAAGGCATTCTCAGAGGAGCTAACTAGCCCGAGAAGACAGCTTGGTTTACTTAAGATGATTGAAACGGTCTTTGACACCCTTCAGAGTCGCATGGCTCCCTACTCGGTGCAAACCATGAACGTTGTCATTCATTGCTTGGTGCGAGCTTGTAGGGCTCTTCAAGACGAGAGCAGCGTTGATGACCGTCTCCGTGGTGTTTACCAAAACATTCGTCAAGAGGCTATTCGCTGTCTTAATTTAGTCTTTTCCGTCACATCGGACCGAGATTGGACCCCATATGTCAAAGTTATCTTCGATGAGGTTATCAACAACAGACTTGACCAATTCCCTATCGAGACAGCCCAGGGTGTATCTGGTCTGCTTCGACTGTTCCACACCTGGGCTTCTTCGCCGAGATCCGCTGGGTATCTCGTGCAGCACAACAAAGACGTGCTGAACAAGGTCATTGACTGTCTCAGCGTCGAATCGGCCCGTGACGAAGTCAAGATCTTTGTATTGGATGAAGTTCTTGTACCATTGGTTCGCTTGGCTAGCGGCAAGAAGCTTGAGGAAGAGGAAGAAATGCCTGACATTCCTGCTGAACAAATTCGCCTCGAGGTTCTCTCGCCTTACCTGGAGCATGCCCTTTCTCATCTTGGCCGTCTTCTGAAGAGAGGCCCATCGAAGCCTGTGCTGTACTCAGGCGTAACTGCCCTGTCTCTGACCGCGCCCTGCGTTGAGTCATCTGGTGAAACTTCGAGCCTTATCAGTATCGCAACCTACCTGCTTCGCCAACCCCCAGACCGTGTCAACCCCAAGACCAAGTCTGGTCTTTTGAAGATTTTGGAGCACTTCCTGCCTCTTTACGATCCCAAGGAAGATGTGGCCCTTTCTGAGCAGGTCTTCGAGGCCGCCTCTTCCTTGTTCGATTACTTCAAGGATGACACGAACCGAGAAGTGCTATCGAGAGTTTTCATGGCTCTTGCTGCTCACGATGAGAACATGCAAGAAGTAGCTGCCCTGTGCGCTGACCTAAATTCTCGCTCAATGAAGAGACTTGAGCCCGATTATGAGCGTCGTCTGCAAGCTTTCAGGAAGATCAGTGATGATCTTTCCCAGACCTTGACCGCTAAGCAATGGAGACCCATTCTATATAATATGCTCTTCTATGTCCGAAATGAAGACGAGCTAGCCATTCGGTCCAGTGCTGCTTTTGGCCTGAAGAGATTTGTTGACAAGGCTGCCGCTGAGACTGACGTGGAGGACTTTGAGGCTCTTGTGAATAGCGTATTGATCCCCTCGCTGCAGTATGGTCTTCGCCAGAAGTCCGAATTGATCCGCTCTGAGGTTGTCTCTGTCCTGGGTTACTTTGTCAAGCTGAACCCTACCCGACCTTCTGTGCAGGATATGAATGTGCTCCTGGTCGGCGATGATGAGGAGGCATCTTTCTTCAACAACATTCTTCACATCCAGCAGCACCGTCGTCTGCGCGCTCTCCGTCGCTTGGCCAGTGAAGCCAGCAAAGGAAATCTCAAGTCCGAAAATCTAAGCAAAATCTTCCTGCCTCTGATTGAACACTTCGCTTTCGAGGAGGCTTCCGATGAGAATGGTCACAATTTAATTGCTGAAGCTGTTGCCACCATTGGGTCTCTGGCGGAATGGCTTGACTGGGCGCAATTCCGTGCTAACTTCCGGAGATATCGTGGATACATGCAGAGTAAGCCGGAGATGGAGAAGAACATCCTCAGACTTATGGGTCGGATGTCGGATGCTCTGTCTGTTGCAATGGGTCAGAAGAAGGGGCCCGAAGAGCAGACCAATGGCGATATCGACGCCAACGTCGATGTCGATGCGATGGAGGTCTCAGATCTACCCAAGTGCACACTTGCCAAAACTTCGCCTTCTCTTGCTCAAGTCTCGAAAGAATTGATCGCCAACTTTATTCCATTCTTGACCGAATTCCTTCATCACAAGAATCAGGCGGAAATGAGCTTGCGTCTGCCCGCTGCCATCACTACAATCAAGCTCCTTAAGATTCTTCCTGAGCAGGATATGGCTATTCGTCTCCCTCCTGTTCTTCTGGATGTTTGCAGCACTCTAAAGAGTAAGGCGCAGGATTCCAGAGATACTGCCCGGAAAACACTGAACGAAATTGCGCTGTTGCTGGGTCCGTCTTACTTCAACTATATCCTGAAGGAATTGCGGAACACTCTCCTGCGAGGTTACCAGCTCCACGTCCTGTCTTTCACCGTTCACTCGATGCTCGTGTTCACTACGGATGAGTTCAAACAAGGTGACTTGGACTATTGCTTGAACGAGCTTGTCGCAATTGTCATGGACGATATTTTCGGTACCGTCGGTCAGGAGAAGGAAGCCGAGGACTACGTCAGCAAGATGACGGAAGTAAAGAGCAGCAAGAGTTACGATTCGATGGAACTTCTTGCTAAAAATGCAACCATTCGCAATCTTTCGAATCTCGTTCGACCTCTCCAAGCACTTCTGCGTGAGAAGCTCAATTCCAACATCGTCAGGAAAATTGACGAATTGATGCGCAGAATTGGTATTGGTCTTATCAGGAATCCCGATGCCGAAAGTCGTGATTTGTTGATGTTCTGTTACGAGGTCATCAAGGAATCCTACCAGGAAAACGTCACTCCCAGCAAAGAGGCTACCGCCAGGTCTTATACTGAAGAGCGATTCTTGGTTAGACTGCAAGGAGCCAAACGCGGTGAAAAGCGCGGCACTACTTCTTCTCACAAGCACAAGCTGACAAGATTCTCCCTCGATATTCTTCGTGCTGTTCTCAACAAGTTTAGCTCCCTCTTAACGGCGACAAACCTAGCCGGCTTCTTGCCTATCATCGGTGATGCTATGGTTCAATCCCACGAGGAGGTGAAGATTGCCGCTCTTCGACTTCTGTCTACCATCATCAAGCTTCCGCTGTCAGAGCTTGACCAGAACTCGAATGTTTATCTCACGGAAGCAGTGAAGTTGATCAAAGAGTCTCCAAGCACCAACTCTGAGGGGTCGCAAGCGTCATTGAAGTTGATTTCTGCCATGATCCGTGAGCGGAAGAGCACTAAGCTCCGTGATGGACACCTTGCCTACTTGCTCAAGCGCTTGACGGCTGATATTGAAGAGCCTGATCGTCAAGGTAACACATTCAATTTCATCCGTGCCGTCATGTCCCGCAAGTTTGTTGTGCCGGAGATGTATGAGCTCGTGGATCAGATAGCAAGCATGATGGTCACGAATCAAACTCGCTCCGCACGAGACCTCGCTCGTGGTGTCTACGTCCACTTCCTGATTGAATACCCGCAAGCCAAGAACCGGTGGACCAAGCAGCTTGGCTTTCTTGCTAAGAACTTGGACTACAAGCACCAGGAAGGACGTCAGTCCGTCTTGGAAGCAATTCACCTGTTGCTCTCGAAGACTGGCCCGGAGATGGCGCAAGACATAATTAGCACTTTCTTCCTGCCAATCGTGCTCGCCATGGCAAATGACGAGTCACCTGAATGCCGTGAGATGGCCGGCGCATTGCTAGCACAGTTCTACAGCCGTGCCGATCGAGAACAGATGAAGACTATCTTGACACCTTTGCATTCATGGTTGGACCAAACCGAAAATATGGCCTTGGGTAGCATTGGACTGCAAGCTATGCGAATCTTCTTTGAGTCTGAGGATACAGAGAAGGACAAGGAAGCTCGTTTCGTTGTTGGCATTCTCCCTGATTTGATGCAACCCATTCTCGAGGATCACGAAAATGGAAACTGGGAAACGCTTTACTTCGCGCTGCAGCTGTTCACCAAACTCTGCAAGACCGTCCCCTCGCTTG
Source organism: Penicillium sp. VS I D KN (assembly GCA_019775415.1). Lineage (NCBI taxonomy): Eukaryota > Fungi > Ascomycota > Eurotiomycetes > Eurotiales > Aspergillaceae > Penicillium > Penicillium sp. VS I D KN. The sequence continues at coordinate 82,787 of JACWFT010000036.1, read as the reverse complement.
CACTGGGCACACAATGTGCGTCCATTTGGGCGGCTATCCAAGAATCGTTGTTCTTCCCTCACGCCTGGGTTAAGACTTGTGCTACCAACCTTGTTGGTGTGTGGATGGCTGATCTGGCCAAGACGCACGCCACTGAAGGGTACAGTGCCATTCCTCTTGTAGGAAGCTCTGGCCTTGCTCTGGACAAGGAGGCAATGATCAAGCTTCTCCGGGCCAGTTTGCGCTGCCTTCGCACCCCAGGTGTCATGGAGGAGCTAGCCATGCAGAGCGTCCGCAACCTTGTTTTCCTTGGTCGTTGCGTCGCACAGAATGGTTTGGAGCTGCAGAAGGCTGGAGCCGAAGACGTCGAGTCCGAGGATGAAGATGAAGATGCAGATGCCGATAGCGAAGCCGAGGGCGAGGCTGAGAATGACAAAGAGACCAAGGACGCACCTGTTCGATCAGCCATTGGATACCTCTTCAAGCAAATTTCTTCTCTCCTGCGCCGTGAGGTCATTTCAACCCGGCCAGAAGCTCTTATTCCCAAGACCGCTACCATCGCTCTCCTCGCTGCACTTGTCCGTCACGTCGAGGCTGATCAAATCGAGCCCTCTATCTCTGTCATCCTCCTGCCGCTGCAGCATATGACTGATCCCTCCATCCCGGCACCGCGATCTCGCGACGAGACCTTCCAAAACACATATAAGAGCCTCGTCGCTAACTGCCACGAGGTCCTGGATTTTCTCCAGAAGAAGCTGGGTGCATCGGAGTTCATCACGCACATGGCCAAGGTGCAGGAGAACATCAGACAGCGTCGTGAAGGGCGACGTGTCAAGCGCCGTATTGAGGCTGTTCAAGAACCGGAGCGATATGAGAAGGATAAGAGGAGGAGAAATGACCGCAAGAAGGAGAAGAGAAAAGAGAAGGGTCTGGAGCACCGGGGCAAGAGACGTGGTTGGTAGTTGGCTACATTGTGGTATCATATTTGACGATTGTTTTATGTGGCATAAAAAAGCAGGCGTTTTGGATGTATTAGATGGTTTTGTATATACCTGGAATTTGATTTTGTACAAGCTATCTGCATCTTGTCCGAATAAATGAGTAGGCACCTGGCGTAGATATTCGACTCTTCCACATTCCTGTATGTGTATTGTGTAGGTAGTTTTCCACGGATATACAAGACCAATTCTATTATACATGATTAACTTCACCGACATGTCTCGCAGGCAGACAACCCTTTCTAAACTCATCTATACACTTGCCCTCCATGCCTGGGACCCGCCATGCTAAGAGTGGAGAGCATCAAATAATATACATTTCAACCAAATCCTCACCATATGCAAGCGCAATGGCCTTTAACCTTTGAATCACTCTTGTAAAGCCCCTAATCAGATTTAGCCTCGCCACCGCTACCCTGCTTATCCCCGTTCTTGCTGCCTTGCGACTTCAGGGTCGTTCCGTCGTCCCAAAATTCCATATTGCCCTCCATCTTCCCATGCTTTATAGATTCTCCCTTGTCCTGCAATATGCTTTCTAATGTCGTTTTCTCGTCGTAGAAGATCCCCAGGTGATCACTCATCACATGCCGATTCTTACAAGACGGGCACTGGATCAGAACAGTGCCACGGTGGTAGCCTTGTTTCGACATGCGGTGTGTGGATCGGTCGCCACATGGCTTGCAGGTGAAGGTGATTTGGTAGGCTTCTTCTTTGCTGCGACGCTCTTCGTTTCTGCGCTCACGCTCGGCGTCAGTTTCTGGTTGGCTGGCATCGGCAGTAAGAGGGTTGGCTGTGGAATTGTGGCGGGCGGCAGATGGAATTATGAAGCGTGCCTGACCAAGCATTGAAGCTCGGGAGAGGGGTTGGGGCCGTGTAAGTTGTGTTGAGAGAAAACGGCTTGAGGTGGCTGTGGTTTTGGTTGAAAATGCGCGCAATGCGCGGACACTCTGTGGGAGGAATGGGCGCATGTTGATTATTTGTTGGGGATTTGTAATGGGATGGTTTGATAAGAGCGCCTTGTTGTTCCCTAGCTTTTTTATGGAGTGTGTGATAGTTGAACAGGTTGAATGGTATGTGAATAAGATCCGCAGTGAAGCCTCGGCGGGACGGATTAACTATAAAGCGATGCCTCCTCCGCGGAGTGAGAAGCAAGCATGACAAAGTGACGTTGACGAAACCCAATATTTTTATGAATTCTTCCGTATTCACCTCGACCTGAGCGCGTCTTCAATCATGGCGACAATGCGGGCGAGACACAAAATCCGAGCTCCCCGTCGGGTACGTGATGGACCCCTCACTGAGACACAATTCATGTCTGTAACGGGCAAGCACTGTAGCTAACCACACGATAGGGGCTCGCATCTTCCCAAACCGACGACTATGACGCGGTCTGGTCCGTCCTTTCGGCCTCTCTCACAGAAATCCACACCAAGAATGCCTCAACTCTTTCGTTTGAAGAGCTTTATCGAAGTGCATACCGGATCGTTCTGATGCAGCGGGGTCAGGACTTGTATACGCACGTGAAGGAACATGAACAAGGCTGGCTGCGTGGTACAGTTCAAAAACTTGTCACAGACTCTATTTCAACAACACTGGTATGCGCTCAGACTCAGAATGCCTCTGAGTTGCTGGATCAGTCAAATGAGCGGCGGGCTGCGGGGGAGAAGTTTTTGGCCGTATTGAAAGAGGCATGGGAGGACCATCAGCTCTGCATGTCTATGATCACCGATGTCATGATGTACATGGTGAGTTTAAGAGCATGCTACCTCATTGAATAATTGATCAGTTGCTAAATTATTCACAGGATCGGATCATCGCTTTGGATCATGACAAGCCATCCATCTACGTTGTCTCCATGGCATTATTCCGGGACCATGTCCTGAACACCAAAGTCCGCCCGGATAGTGATTTGACTGTTATGGACGTACTGAATTCGACAGTTCTTTTCATGGTTCAGCTAGAGCGAGCGGGGCACATGATTGAACGGCCGCTGGTCCGACACTGCACACAGATGTTGGAAGGACTTTATGAAACAGTTAAAGAGGAAGAAACCTCTAAGCTCTACCTCACAATATTCGAACCTGCTTTCTTGGAAGCAAGTACAGACTTCTACAAGGCCGAAGGACGTCGGCTTCTGGAAATTGGAGACGCGGCAGTGTTCTGCCGAATTGTCACCCAGCGAATCGAGGAGGAACATGAGCGGGCTCGTACTACACTTTCCATGCTGACAGAAACGAAAATTCTTGCATTGCTAGACAACGAGCTCATTCTCAAGAACATCGATGAAGTCGTCCAGCTGGAAGGCACCGGTGTCCGACATATGCTTGATCACAACCAAATGGAGGCATTACATCGAATCTATACACTGAATGCGCGTGTGGATAAGAAGAAGGAAGCGTTAAGCAAATCCGTCAATAAACGGGTGGTGGAACTCGGCAGCGAAATCAACGCGGCGTCTATTGTTTCCCCGGCTGGAGTCACAGCCCCACCCGAAAAAGATGCAGAGAAAAGTAAGAAGGGCAAAGAGAAGGAACGACCAGCGAATCAGCAAACAGTCTTGGCTATTCAATGGGTTGATAGCATCCTGGCTCTCAAGCAACAGTTCGATAACGTCTGGATAAACGCGTTCATGCGTGACCAGGGCCTTCAAAGCTCCATCATGGCCAGCTTCTCTGACTTCATCAACATGAACCCCCGAAGCTCTGAGTATCTTTCACTTTTCTTTGATGAGAACCTTAAGAAGGGTATCAAGGGGAAGACAGAAAGTGAGGTTGATGCCTTATTGGACAATGGCATCACGATGCTACGCTACATCAAAGATAAGGATCTGTTCGAGACCTACTACAAGAAGCATCTTTCACGCCGTCTACTCATGAAACGCTCCGCTAGCATGGATGCTGAGCGCCAGATGATCTCAAAGATGAAGCTAGAAGTCGGCAATCAATTCACCCAACGCATTGAGGCCATGTTCAAGGATATGACCGTGTCTGAGGATTTGACAGCGAGCTACAAGGATCATGTGGCCAAGAGCGCTGATCCCGATCATAAGCCTGTGGACCTGGAGATCAATGTGCTCACTAGCACGATGTGGCCCATGGAAATCATGTCCAATTCAAAAGAAGGAATATTGCCAGCCACCTGTGTTTTTCCCCGAGAAATCGAAGCTCTCAAACAAAGCTTTGAGAGGTTCTACCTCGACAAGCACAGCGGCCGCAGGCTTACTTGGCAGGCCTCTATGGGCACAGCCGATGTACGAGCATCTTTCCGTCGCAGCAATGGCAAGATTCAGCGCTACGAGCTTAATGTGTCAACATACGCACTAGTCATCTTGATATTGTTCAACGATGTCCCGGATGGAGAGTCTCTCACCTTTGAAGAAATCCAAACACGCACCCAAATCCCGCATCACGACCTCGTCCGCAATCTACAATCCTTGGCTGTTGCGACCAAGACCCGTGTCTTGCTGAAATCCCCCATGAGCAAGGATGTTCAAACCACCGACCGCTTCTGTTTCAACAATGACTTCCAAAGCCAATTTGTCAAAGTTCGCATCGGTGTTGTCAGTGGCGGAGCTAATAAGGTTGAGAACACGGATCAGCGGAAGGAGACCGAGAAAAAGATGGCTGAAGAGCGCTATGGCACCATCGAGTCTGCCATTGTGCGCATCATGAAGTGAGTTACCCGTCAACATCTTTCCAGCGCTATTCATCTAACATGCTTTTTCACCTTCTAGGCAACGCAAGACTCTAACCCATACCCAGCTTGTATCCGAGGTACTCTCTCAAATCTCTTCACGCTTTGTTCCGGAGGTCAGCATGATCAAGAAACGCATTGAAAGTCTTATTGATCGCGAGTATCTGGATCGTGTTTCTGAGGACCCGCCTACATACGACTATGTGGCGTGAGGCTGGGACCAAGAAGGGGATATTACGGATTTCTTCAATCCTCCGCTCGTCTTGTTCTCAAGACTTTGCATCTAGGCCTTCCTAGCATGGTATGCGGGCATTTTCGGCTCTTTTCAGCATTCTTTTTCTTTTGCCTCTTCATCTGGGCTTAGCGATCGGCGTCATAGGAGGTTGAGTGATTTTACCTAGAGGCGGGAACTGGGTAGCATGGGATTCCATGGTTCATGAAGTGATGAGGGATGGGAGTGGTTCAATATGGGACAAACTTGAAAGCAGACTATGCTCTTGCTCGAATAGCTCTAAGTCTGCATAATAAGAAATCAAGATTTGAGCCACTATACCTACCACATGTGCATCTCCAACAACCCTAAATTCACATGACCTTGGGATCTACAACATATATTATAGGTATTCATGGGATGTAAAAATTTGTCTGCGACTCAATGCAATGTATATATGCTCAATCCTGGATATAATGACCAAATAAAAGCAAAATCTAAACGCCAAAAATGCCAGACTCCAAAACCATCCCAAACATAAGTCAAGAGAGCGTGAGTGAAGACCATAGATCCGTGTTAGACCAAGTCAAACCCCGAAATGAAACAAATCAAAGCAACTCAATCTCCCCCTTCATCCAAGCGTTCCGAACACCCTCCCAAAGCACAACCCAAACATCACCCATCCGCATAACAACACCCAAATCCTCACCCCCATCAACGCCTTCTACAACAACGGGAACCTCAGACTTCAGACACCGCACAAAAACTACCTCCTTCATATCAGGCCCTTGCACCATACTGGTTCCACCAGCATTATCATCTAACCGCCTCAGTTGCGGCGGGAAGGCGCCCATGAACGAGCCGCCATAGTGGCCTGCCAGAAGCGTTTGATGCGCATGCACGAAGGCGCATTCTTGCGCCGAGAGTGGTGAGTAGTCTGTTACTTGTGAGATGTCTGGGACTGAATCCTCTGGTGAGAGAGTTTGTGAGGGCGGTGGTTGGGACTGGGATTGCGATTGCGATGGTGTCTGGGACAGAGGGTTTTTTGTCCGGCTGGCTAGTTTGACTAGGTAGTGCATGCTGTGTTTTGTGAGTTTCGATAGGCGTTGGCGGAGGAGGCTGCGAATGATGTATTGAGTGCGGGCGAGGTCTGTTTGAAGGATTGAGAGGCGCAGGTTTAGATTTGGGTTGTGGGTGTGTTGTTTTGTAGAGAGATCTGTGTCTGCGGAGGAGGCGGCAAGGTCTTCGATTGTTTCGATCTATACAGCAGATGTTAGCTTTTTTCTGACCAATTGAACATTTGCAAGGCGCAATATTATATTGATATGGTTATTGTGATTGATTACAATGCTGGGTCTCGATTGATCTGAATTCTTACCTGTAACCGCACTCTATCCATCATCCGCTCCATTAGTGGTGCGGGCCATGGCAGGACCTCCGAGACGGCGCGCTCGGCGACCCAGAATCGGGTGAGGAGTTGGTGGTCTATGGCCGTTGACTCTGTACTGGCGCCAGCGCCGCGGTCAACAGATGCGAGAATATCGTCGATATCCATGGTTGTTCTGGGAAGTGGGATGCGTGACGCGAAAAACGCGGGAGATGATCGGTGGAGTGGAGTCGAATGTGCCTGGGGCATCCGCGCATTAGTAGGTGGATCATGACTACAGAGTATACGGACTAGTTGGATCCAGGATGACTACTACGGCCTACTACTTGTTTCCTTAAAACCCACTTTCGCTTATAACGCTTGATGTAAATAAGATTTAGATGTCATTAATATTCGAGATAGTGTTCGCAAAGCAGATACAAAGGAATCTTAAGGATTACTTCGGCTTATAAATGCAAGTTCAGGATAATCATGCTCGATGCAATCCTCGCGGATTGATGCGAGAGAAACATTAAAGGACAAGAAACAGCTCCATGCGAGTCTTTCACACAAACAGATCTTGAACGCGGTAAAAGATAGAGACCCAGGATAATCCATCAAACCCAGAAAAATAACGCCAATGATTTCAGTTCATATCGATCAACAAGGTCGTAGGATCGCCTTAACTTGGTCTGTCACCTGCCCCCACCGAACTTTCGGTCGGGAGGTATATGGGGGCAGGAGTACAGGACCGAGTTCGACAGATTCATCACTCATGACTTGGCCGGGGGCGGACCCACTGGGGGTTCATATTCTCGAGCCCCAGAAGCGTGATACGAATTTTGGGGGGCTTGCAACTCGATGCCACTTTGCTGCTGGTTTGGGTGCGGTGCTTGGGCACCGAAGTAGCCGTAGTTCTGCGGGTTGGCCGAGTACTGGGGAGGCGGCTGGTAGTAGGGATCGTTATTGTTGTAGTAAGGCTGCTGGTATGTAGGCTGGTTGGGCGGTGGTGGTCCAGGTGGCGGTGCCATCCATGCTGTACCGCTGTAGGGCTGTTGGCCGTGAGAACGGCGACGACGAGCGTTGAAGCAACTATTCGGAGGACACGGTTAATTCATCTATTTCGGTCGCAGGATTGTCTGCTAGATACTGGAAGGATCTCCAGTCTAATGATATAGAGAGACTTACGCGAAAGCGAAGAAGACAAGGAAGGCGATGGCTACGATGACGGCGAAAGCGACCCAGCGGCCCCAGCGGTCCCAAGAAGAGCCATTGCAATCATCATCCCACCCATTGTTGCTATATCCCAGTTAGAACAGAAGACCACTACTTTGATTATCAGACTTACCAATAAGTGTATCGAGGTGTCAAAGAAGGCATGGTTGCGTGTATGGAAGACTGGAGAAAAGAGCAGGCAACGGAAAGAAATAGTAGGAAGTGGCTGAGGCGCGAATCATGGGGCTGGGGGCAAGTGTGGGTCCGGTTTGCTTTAGGCTGCAGGTTTATGATTCATCATGTTAGCTAATCAATACATTTCAACACTATTGATTCTACTTCCTATTTGGTTTGATTGACCTCAACCTGATTTATTTGTCTCCAACCTGATTTAACCTTTATTCGAATCTCCATGCAATTAAATCCTTCCAAGTAATAGGTGTACGTATTCACACACGTATCAGCACCACTTCGCCGCAATCCGGATATACAGTTGTGGTGACCAATCATATAACAGTGGGGCGCAATGCTGAGGAAAAGGATAGCTCGGCACTTCTACGTACTATTCTTATGCATTGAGGTCTTACGACATCTATATCGCCGTACACCGTGTATCTCGGTCGGTATAGGGTACTTCAGGCTGTCGCCCATAATCCCATCTGGAAGCGCCGGATTTGTCAGCCACGAATCGAACTCAGACCTCGGGGCTGTTCAGGTCTCGGCGCTAAAATTGATTGGATTTGGTAAGACGAAGCCTGTTTCACGTGTTATCTCATTTTCTGGGCGTCTTAGAGCAAAACTACGCATATTAACCGGAAGAATACTCCGTCATCTTGGACCCACCATAGCTCTACATAATTTTGTAGTTGTTTGGTACATTATATACAGTAGTCGACTGATCTGTACTCTGTATGATGTAAATCCTTTGACATGTGTCCCTTGGCGGGGGCGTTGGTCACGGCTTTCGGGTCTGCATGGCCAACGCATCGCTTGGTCCGTGTGCGCTTCACCTTATTTATGCCGACGGACCCCAGGATTTTTTTTTCCTACTTGAGGAACATTCAATTTATCTTATTACTACGTCATATCGGCCCACCAGTGGTTGAAGGAAAAATTATGCGATCTCGAGCAACACAATCTACTGCAAAGAAGTGTCATTAACATATTAACATGATCATCAATTTTGATCGAGTGGCACCCGCTTTGTGATCCCCAATTGCATGCACCCAGGAACATATACCAAACAGGAAAAGGACTATGGATCATTGACGTCGTTACATCCGAGGCTGCGAGCCAAAACGCTAGTCTACTAGACATCACAAACAGAAAGACACGCTCAGGAAACGAAAGAGTAATCCAAATCAGATGAACCAAATGAGACAAATGGAAAATATCATACTGTGTCATGTTGAAACTAACCCCCCCCCCCCATTCATCGGCTGGCTCGTGCAATCAGCCAGTGCAGTACCGCGTCGAGGTTGGTTTCTTCCTTGGCGCTGATCCCATAGCAGCTCACCTCACGATGCGTGATGGACTTGAGGTCCATCGCATCGATTAGTTCATCCACCGATAGCTTGACCGGCAGATCGGACTTGTTGCCCAGCACGAGGAGTGGGATCCCATCTAACGTGGGCTTGGCCATTAAATCATGCAGCTCCTCCGTGGCTACCGGTAAAGCATCTTTATCCGCTGCATCCACGATATATCTACAACAGATCAGCATCATATATGACTTTTCGTGCTTTGCTGTTCTGTGTTTTGACTTACACAATCGCGTTAACTCCTCGGCAGTATCGCTCCCACATCGGGCGAAATCGAGGCTGACCACCCAAGTCCCAGCTTGCCGCCGTTAGCGATCGCCCTACACGTCTTCGATATAATACATACCATTTCAAGGTCACATGGCCCTTCTGAACTCGCTTGGTATTGAAGCCGATCGTCGGAATGGAGCTGGATTCCAGTTAGTCGGTGACGTCGTCCAGTACCCGTTCCTTGCACAACTTACTCAATAGTGAATTCCCCGCCCTACCACATGATCAGTATATGAATGCAATACCGAAAACAAAGAGAATAGAAAAAAAAAAAAAAAAAAAAGAAGGAAATAAGGAACGAGAGACCAGGAGCTTACCGCCAATACACGAAGCAAGGAGGATTTGCCCGCATTTTGCAGACCGATCATGGTAACATCCATCTCGGTGGCCCTGCAGGGAAGATCCGGATTAGAAAAGGCGCTTTCTCATCTGCGGGGACGGGCCGGGGGGGCTGGATGGTGCTCCCGAGAACCCAGAAACGCCTCAACGGTCCACTTACCAGAACATCCTTAAGAGCCAGTCATAGATGGTGCGAAAGATGCCGGCCATGTTGAGCGGTTGATGTGGGTGGGGTGGAAAGGGAAAAAACGGATTCAAGAAAGGTCGGGACTGCCAATAATACAAGAAAACGCTGTTTTGTAAACGAAACCTGTGAAGAGCCTCTCCTTTTGGCCGGATTAGAGGTCTGAGCCTAGATTTGTGGAGAGGCAGGTTCCAGGGGGGTAAAAGAGAGAGAAAGAAAGAGAAGAGAGCGCGGTGTGTGCTGAAATGCTAAGGCTGAGAATGGGCTTAAGACAAGCCACTATCAACGAAAATCAAAATCAAAATCAGAATGAAAAGGAAAGGGAAAAGCAAAGATGGAATCCCTGAGCGCTTCTTTCCCGGCGGTTTTAAGTATACCGAAATGGAATGTACTGGCGCCAATGCGAGATCTACGGGCACACATGACTGCCGTTGGAGAGGGGCGCTTAGGCTCCATTCGCGGCCTGACGTAGCGCAGTTGCTGTGTAGAAGCAGGAATACGAAGGAATCATCATGGTATTACTAATGAAACATACCTTTATAGATAAGAAACCGATAGGCTAGTCGACAAGGATTGAATACTAGGTGAACCATGGATGTTATTACCGGATACATGTATTTTGTAGTTCCTGCAATATAGAAGCTACGAGGAGTTCGTGAGTAATTGGACACCTCAGGCATAAACAGCATGCACCTCTATCACACGTGATGATAACAGGGCTCCACCTCGAAAAATTTCCCCAAGCAGAATCATCTCCAACTGTTCCTTAAAGCTGCCAATTACCGGCTCTCATCGCTTTGCTGGTATTCCTGGCTGAGCTAGTAGGGGCCTTATTTTGGTCGCCCCTTTCTGTATACAATACCCAGAGCAACATCCTTCCGTGACTGGGTTACGATCACCAAGGGAAAAAAAAACGAAAATCCCGAAAATCCCGTGAGCTCCATCATGGCTCCCTCTGCTACCAACACCAATTGGTCGGTGCAGTATGACACCCTCCGCCGGGAGAATCTCTTTCGGAACCCGCCTAAGGATCACACTGCCTATCCGTCGCTGGCGGAGTCAATTCGGCCACACGTCGACTCTTTCAATGCCTTGTTCGAGGACAGCAAGATCCTGGCGGCAGGATTGAAAGACATCGGTATCAAGACCTTCCTTGATGGAGAGCCAGAAACTCCCGAGCAGAAGAAGGTTCGCATGGCTGAGGGCCTTCGCGCACCGAAGCGCAACCGCCTGAATGTTCGTGTGAAGGAAGTTTTCCTCGACAAGCCTCAACTGCCGCCCACCAACAAGTACAGCACCACGAACCGCGAAATTTACCCCTCCGAGTGCCGTGAGCGACATGCGACCTACCGTGCCAAGCTCCGTGCTCGTCTGGAGTTCCAGGTGAACAATGGCGACTGGATGGAGTCGATGCGCGAGCTGGGCAATGTCCCCGTTATGGTGCGCACCAACCGCTGTCACCTCCAGAATGCCACCCCTGAAGAATTGGTGCGCCACAAGGAGGAATCGGAAGAGCTGGGTGGTTACTTCATTGTGAACGGTAACGAGAAGCTTATTCGTATGCTGATCGTTGGAAAGCGGAATTACCCCATGTCCATCATTCGTGGTTCGTTTGTCAAGCGTGGTCACACTTACACCAAGTTTGGTGTGCAGATCCGTTCCGTCCGCCCCGATCAGACATCCCAGACCAACGTGCTGCACTACCTCTCCGATGGTAACGTTACCTTCCGTTTCTCGTGGCGCAAGAATGAGTTCCTTGTCCCCGTTATGATGATCCTCAAGGCCTTGGTCGAGACCAACGATCGTGAGATCTTCGAGGCCCTTGTCGGTGCCGCCAACTCCAAGGGAATGAAAAATACTTTCGTCACAGACCGTGTTGAGCTCTTGTTGCGAACCTACCAGGCCTATGGCAAGCACAGCAAATCTGACTGCCGTGCCCACCTGGGCAAGTGTTTCCGTCCTGTCATGGGTGTCTCTCAAGATGTGCCTGACGAGGAGGTTGGAACCGAGTTCTTGCGCCGCATTGTCCTGCCTCATTTGGGCAATTACAACGTTACCGAAACTCAGGATTACGACAAGTTCAAGATGATCATTTTCATGATCCGTAAATTGTACTCTTTGGTCGCCGGTGACTCTGCTCCCGACAACCCTGATGCGGTCTCCAACCAGGAGGTCCTGCTCGGTGGTTTCTTGTACGGTATGATCCTCAAGGAGCGTATTGAGGAGTGGCTTCGATCCCTTGGACCTATCGCCCGAGACTGGTCAATTCGCAATAGCAATGCCAAGTTCACTGATACTGCATTCGAGCGCGACTTCTTGTCCAAGATCGTGAGGCGGTCGAACGAGAACATCGGTCAGGCTCTCGAGTACTTCCTGTCCACCGGTAATCTCGTCAGTCCTACTGGTCTCGATTTGCAACAGACTTCCGGTTACACTGTCATGGCCGAGAAGATTAATTTCTACCGGTTTATCAGTCATTTCCGAATGATTCACCGTGGTAGTTTCTTCGCGCAATTGAAGACCACTACCGTGCGTAAGCTGCTGCCAGAGAGTTGGGGTTTCTTGTGTCCTGTTCACACTCCTGATGGATCGCCTTGTGGTCTGTTGAATCACTTGGCGCACAAGTGTCTGATCGCTACAGACAATCTTGACGTTTCCAGCTTGCCCCGCACTCTTGTTCAGCTTGGTGTCAAGGGTGAATCTTCTGTGGCCACCGAGGACAGTGTGACCGTTCAACTGGACGGTAGAATCATTGGATTCTGCTCTCCCGAGCAGGCTCGTAAGATCCACGACACTCTCCGTTACTGGAAGGTGTCTGGCAAGAACAATGTCCCACTTGGTCTGGAGATTGGTTACATTCCCAATTCTAACGGTGGACAGTACCCCGGTATCTACATGTTTTCCCAGTCCGCAAGAATGTACCGACCAGTCAAGTACCTGGCTCTGGACAAGACAGATTTCGTCGGACCCTTCGAGCAGCCGTACATGGAGATTGCCTGTCTGGAATCTGACCTGATCGCTGGTCTCTCTACTCACATCGAGTTCACCCCGACCAACATCCTCTCGATTGTGGCCAACATGACACCCTTCTCCGATTACAACCAGTCTCCTCGTAACATGTACCAGTGTCAGATGAGCAAGCAGACCATGGGTACTCCTGGTACCTCTATCGCCCACCGCACCGACAACAAGCTGTACCGCTTGCAGACTGGTCAAACCCCCGTCGTTCGAACCCCCTTATACAATGCTTACGGTCTGGACAACTTCCCTAACGGAATGAACGCCATTGTTGCTATTATTTCCTACACCGGTTACGACATGGACGACGCCATGATTATCAACAAGTCCTCCCACGAGCGTGGCTTTGGTCACGGTACCATCTACAAGACTAAGGTCCACAGCCTGGCTGAGAAGGACCGCCGCAAGTCCCGTCGCGAGGTGAAGAAGCTTTTCGGCTTCGCTCCCGGTGACGAGGTTAAAGCCGAGGTGCGCAACTTCATCGACGATGACGGTCTGCCCCATGTCGGTATTCGCGTGCAGGAGGGAGATAAGATTGCTGCATTCCACGATGTGCGCTACGACGCCGCGTCCGACTCCTACGTGAACGTTGACGGTATCACCCATTTCCTCAAATATAAGGATGCCGAGGCCGGCTACATCGAGAGTATCCGCATTATGGGTAATGAGAACGGTGCCGAGCCCATGCAGTCGATCAGTGTCAAGTACCGCATTCCCCGTAAACCCATTATCGGTGACAAGTTCTCCTCTCGTCACGGACAGAAGGGTGTTTGTTCGCAGCTGTGGCCTGCTGGCGATATGCCATTCTCCGAGAGCGGCATGCAGCCCGATCTGATCATTAACCCTCACGCTTTCCCATCTCGTAAGTTCTCCGCAATGTCTACAGGTTGAATTCCGCTGACCTCTACAGGTATGACCATCGCCCAGATGATCGAATCTATGGCTGGTAAAGCCGGTGCCCTGCACGGTCACCCACAAGACTGCACTCCGTTCCAGTTCTCCGAAGAGAACACTGCCACCGACTACTTCGGTCACCAGCTCAAGAAGGCCGGATACAACTACTACGGTAACGAGCCCCTGTACTCCGGTATCACTGGTCGCGAGTTCGCCGCCGATATCTACATGGGTGTCGTCTACTACCAGCGTCTGCGTCACATGGTGAACGACAAGTTCCAAGTGCGTACCACTGGTCCCGTCAATGCCTTGACCGGACAGCCCGTGAAGGGTCGTGCCAAGGGTGGTGGTATCCGTGTCGGAGAGATGGAGCGTGATTCCCTGATTGCGCACGGAGCGGCATTCTTGCTCCAGGATCGTCTGATGAACTGTTCCGATTCCCAGCTTACCTGGATCTGTCGCTGCTGTGGCTCGTTCATTTCGACCCAGGTTGCTGTTTCAGGCTCCGGCTCATCTCGCTCTCGCAACACCATCAACCCCGGTGCTCTCGCTGCTGCTGCCAAGGCTGCTCCCAACCAGCAGGCTCCCGGTGGTGCATCGTCCGCTGGTGGTGCGCTGGGTGGTGTTAATGGTATTGTGCGCTGTCGTCGCTGCGCTCGCCAGGCCACTTTCACGGATTCGCGTGCTGAGGCTTGGGAGGATGGTGATGGTTTGCGTTATGTTGGTGGTGACGACGTGACTATTGTCGCTGTCCCTGGTGTGCTCCGTTTCCTGGATGTCGAGTTGGCGGCCATGGGTATTCGGATGAAGTTCAAGGTGGACAACTAAAAACGTGCAATTATATACTTCGGTATACCGCGGGTGTTTCAAAATTTGTGATTTTATCATGTCATAGATGGAGCGTTGGTTATTTTTCTTTTCATGTTAATATTCGATGTTCTATACGCAATGGACGAACTGGTTTCAATGTCTCTACCGAATATCGACCCGTAGTTACCTAGGTAGCGTACATGGAATAAATGAAATCTGTTTATCACAGAGGCCTAAGCACCACCAAGCAAGTACGTAGAAGCAAGCATCCGTGGACCAAAGCAAGCCCATCCCCACTCCAACCGAGTGCGAGGTTCATCCCACAATTAGCCACGCCAAGCAATATTCATCATCCTAGGAACCCGATAACCGAATTTTCTTTTATAGTTTCAACCGTCAACGCAAACCCCATAAATTTCTCTGCCAAGCCGACCATCGTAATCAGACATGCGACGACGACTGCCGATCGTTGCTTGTCTTCCGCCAACACCAAGTCCAGAGTAGTTTAGCGTACGAGATATACGAAATGATAACGGGACAGAAAGACTCCACTCCGCCCCCCTGAACCCGACTTGGCGATGGTTACGAAGACATTTTTTACGAAATGGTGCAATTTGTGACAGCTATGAGGAGTTATAAGATCTAGTTCTTATTTTCCTAGTGCCTTAGTTTTATAGTCAGTATAAATGTAGCAGATTCTATTCAGTCTGGTATTCTCAAATCTCCTTTATCAATCCTCGGTTCCGTTCCCCCCGTACTCGCGTGGCCACGCTAATGAACGCGTACGCAAGCTCATATGTTCCGCCGCTATTTTTTTTTCTCCATACAGTTATTTATGGTTAGGCCTGATCAAGAAGCAGGATGATTGGTCCACGGCTTGACTGGTTGCGCATACGTTTCGTAGTGCCTCGTGCTCCTTCTCTTTCTTTCCTTTGCTACTTTATAATCATGTTGTTTGAGGTCTCCTAGATCCCAAGCCGCCTGTCTGGACAATTTGTGGCCGGCGGCTGTACATAATAATCCCGCGTTTTACTATACCCTCTTGATTGCATTATAACGCCTTTTATCGCACTTACACCATGGTTCGACTTTCAAGCATCGCGTGGGCACTTACCGCGTTAGTTGGCGCCAACGCAGATTTCGTCTCGACAGATTATGAAGGATATAACGATGGGGATTTGGGACATCGACCACATCTGGAGTTTCATTCTAGCGACGAATATGCACCAGTGTTGCAAGCCAATGTGTGGAATCAGAGTGCTATCTCGGACACCGGCTCACATATCTTTATTAAACATGATGGGAATGACTCGTCACCACTTTCATCGCCGCTTATTATTGACGCCAATGATTTATCCGCCGTTTATATGAACCGCTCTTTCGAAAATGTGTTCGGCACTCGCATCCAGGAAAACCGGGGAAAGAAGTACCTTACGTTTTGGGAGGGGCAGAAGGGAAACGGAATCGGAGATGGGTATGGACTTGCATTTGATGAGACATATCGACTTGTCTATAAGGTTTCGGCACAGAATATCCAGGTGCATAGCGACTTGCATGAGTTTGCGTTTACCGGGAATGGGACTGCGCTTGTTACCGGCGTGGATAAGGTCACGAAACGGAGTGGTGATTTCGATCCGAGTTGGAAAACCCCCAGTCGTTTTGAGGTTTTGGATGCTATTTTCCAGGAGATTGACCTTGAGACGAATGAGGTGCTTTTTGAATGGCGTGCGCTTAACCATGTTAACCCTATGGAATCATATGAGCCGCGAGGTTTTCTTGGATGGGATGCGTACCATTTAAACAGCATTCAAAAGGTAAGAGATCTATGCGCAGCAGCTCATAAACCATGATTCTAACATCTTTCAGACGGAAGCTGGAAACTATCTCATCTCAATGCGCCATACACACTCTATCTTGCTTATTGACGGCAAGACTGGAGACATCATCTGGACACTGGGAGGTCGACAAAACAACTATACCGAATTACCACCTGACAATGAAACGAAGAATGCTGAACCGATTCTCAGCATGGCTTGGCAACATCATGCTCGGTATGTGCCTGGTACGAATGAGATGGAGATGACTCTATTCGACAACCATGTCGAAGAAACGACGCACGGCATCTGTGATACGGAGTGCTCGCGCGGCTTGCATATCGCTATCAACGACACCGCATCACCACCGACTGTCAAGCTTCTCCACGAATATCGGCATCCGTCGCAGCTCCAGGCGCAAAGCCAAGGAAGTGTGCAGGTTCTCTCGCATGAGCCCGGAGACAAAGACATCGGCAATGTGTTTATCGGATGGGGTAGATGTCCTACGTTCACGGAACATAGTGCCACAGGCGAGACGGTGATGGATGTACAGTTCTCGCCGTGGCATAGCAAGGATATCCCTGATGCATTGGATAACTACCGTGCGTATAAAATGGACTGGGTTGCCACACCGTATTGGGATCCGTCCATTGCGCCGCGCATGAGTCCTAAGGGTGAACTTATTGTCTACGTTAGCTGGAACGGAGCGACCGAGGTAGCAGAGTGGGTGGTGAGAGGTATTGAGACGGGACGATCATTGAGCTCGAAAGGCAGTGTGGTGACGCGATCTGTGCGCACTGGCTTTGAGACCAAGCTGATGATTATCGAAGAGAAGAAAAGTTGGCGATATATCTGGGCCGAGGCTTTGGATGTTGATGGAAATATTCTTCGATCAAGTCAGATTGTGGATTTGGAGGGTGCCGCGCTGCCTATTGCTGTTGATGCTTTTGACGAGTTCAACTCCACTTTTGCCGGTTTCCTCGCCGCGGAGAAGGCTTTTAAATTGAAGATGAAGCATCATGGGGGATTGTCCAAGACGGCAATCGCTTTGCTTGCTTCTGGGCTGAGTGTTGCTGGAGTGTCTATCATTGCGGCTGCTGGGTTTTGGTGGTACAGAAGCAGAGACTATAACCGCTTGGAAGCTGAAGACTTTGCTCTGGAGTCAGACAAGTTTGCGCTGGACTCTGATGATGGGTACAGTGATGCCGGTGTCGATCCATTTGACCAAATCGACGAAGAGCAAGCCAGGCAAGCTGTTGACTATAGGCCATCAAGAGACGAAGAAAGCCAAGCGCTTGTCTCCAACGCAGAGGACAGAGGACAATAAATTACCCTCATGTTTTGTATATAATGAATTGAATCACGTACCTTACGACCCCAATCTTTGGAAGAAATCGTTCTATCTAAGAAGTACAGTGCGGAGGCCTGATCAATTGATGACCAACTGCCAGGTATTGAAAATTGCTCTGGTGCTTGAAGTATACTACCATCTCTTGAACGAAGAAAGGAGATATTCTACTTGAGGCTGTTGGACTGGATCCAATGGTATAGATCTTATTTCATGAGACGATCAATTAAGAAACCATGATTCTAGCATCAGAATAATACATTCAACCAATCCTATACCACTTACAACGCCGATGTGACATTTGAGAACTCGCCGTTGTCTAGCTTCGTCTTCCAGAAGATAGGGTTCATATCATCGAAGCCATGGTGCACCCATCCTTCCTCCTTAACGTGGTAGAGGTTAATGAAACCACCTGAGTAAGCATCACGGTGCATAGCAGCCAAGATAGCACGACGGCCCAGAGCGAGCGCCTCCTCCTCGGTCATGTCATACTTGTAGTTGGCGTCCAGAACACCGTAGGCGAATGTCTGACCGGATCCAACACAGAATAGGTTGCCTGGCAGTCGGGTGCCGTCTGAGTCGATGTAGTACAAAGCGGGTCCTTCTTGGGGGGTCACCTGCAAAGATATAGGTTAGATCGGCTGCACAAACTCAGCAGACAACAGAAATGATTGGATACGTACACCGGCAAGCATGGTTCCCATACTCAGGCCATAGCCCTTGTAAGCATAAGTCAAGTTGGCGAGAATCTTCGATGCAGCTGCGACAGTAATACGACGCTTGTGTCGGATTTCTACTCTCATTAGTATCACCATTCTCTTTCACTGCCATTGATGAACGTACCATGCAGAGTACACTGCTGACTCAAATACCGCAACCAATATTGGCAATCCTATAGGATCATCAGAAATCCGTTCACAGATCAGTCCCATCCATCCTCAGACTTACCGCCGCACCACCGGCCATAGTACCCAACAAACCAGGTGTAGGCTCGTTAGTCGGCTTGTCCTCGCCACGGCTCAACCGCGACACGGGAATAACCTTCTTCACTGTCTGACTAGCAATCCAATTTCCGGCTGTCGCTCGCGAATCAGTGCACACAATCTAGAATCCGCCGAAAATTATCAGTACTGATAAACCAAAACTACCACAGGATGGCCAAGCCGATCGGGATGAAACGTACGATACCGCCCTGGAATCGGAAAGCCAGCGTTGTTGTTCCGTGAGCGAGCTTGATAGGGCAGCTGGGGTTGGCGAGGTCATCGGTCATAGCACGGAGGAAGGAGGCATGCTAAATGGAGCGAAACACATGATTAGCTCAGGTTGTTCTGTTGATGAGATTCTTCTGCTGGAGCTCCAGTTGCCGCATTGCTGGCTGACGGGCTCGGCCTGGACGAATGAACGAGCCAGACAGTCCACGGTGCCGGGCAACCATCCAAGCTCGAGAATTTGCAATGGCAGTGTTCCAAGACTCACGTTGTCGACAGGAGGAAGGGCGAACTTGAGGGAGAGCGGAGGGACGCTCTCGGTGAGGTCCTGTTGCTCTTGCTCTGAGTAAAACTCATTCTGGTGCTGCGGGCGCGAGTACTGGGCGACGAGCTTGTCCATGATGTGCTAATAAGGGTGGAAAAAACGAGGATATGGAGGCGGGGTGGAGATGAATGGAGGACGAGCTGAAGAGGTGATGATGGGGCAGCTCCGGGCTGGAGCTTGGATTCCGCGTCACTCGGGCGCCTACGGTCACGTGCAGCCATGCATAATGAGATCAAAATGGAATCAAAGATGCATCACAATTGATTGTCTTAGGGTATTTGGGATGCAAAGATGTTAGGGTGACGTTAGGGTAAGTTGTATGATTCTACTCAGCAAAGAAATTTGAGAAAGATGACTCGAGAATGATCATATCGTCGATCTGATGAGGATAAGCCTATGCAATCGCTCCGTAGTACAGCTACAAATTATGGATACCAGAGCACTTCTTGTCATAACGCATATATCAATTCAATTCAACACGTATATTCGAATAGCCCATTGAAATGCGCCCACTTACACAAATCAACACCCAATTACCCCGACCCAATCTGATCGCAGTCAACGATACAAGTGTACATGAAACATGGCTATAGAAGCAATTTCCACAAACAGAAAGCAGTCCAAGTTTTCACATTCACGACGTTTAAGAAGCCAGCACAGCAGGCTCCTCCAGCTCCTTCGAGGAAGTGACATCCTCGGGAGGACCGGTAGTATTAACATCGTTGGTCAATACCGACTCGGCGTCATCTTGCACGTGGTCGACGTGTCCATTCGCCTGTACATCGGCAGAAGAAGTAATGGGCTCGACGGTAGAGTGCCATGCGCGAAGATCGGCCTCTGCATCCTCGAGGACTGCGCGTGCCTCGAACTCATGGTCGTAAGCCCGACGAGAATCACCGGGGACAACGGGACTGTCGTCGATGAAGTTAAGCAGGCGGCGGGTATGACGAGCAAGAATGATCTGTTTCTCAGCACGCTCGATGACAGCAGCAGTGTGGATATCAAAGGCTTCCTTGAGCTTTGTTCGGGTCTGTCATAGCAATTAGCAATTGATCTTAATCACAACCTTGACCGCATAGATCCCGGTCACAAGGTATAGTAGTCCAGTCATCTCAGCACATACCGTATTCGACAACTGCGCTTCAGCGACCAAGCTCTGTGCCTCGGCCCTAACAAGCTCATGCTCCAGTGTAACAATCCGGGGGCTGTTCGGATCCTTATACTTGAGCTTCGCAATCTCATCCGTAACCTTCTGTCGCTGGTCCCGACTCGGCTGAACAGAAGCCTCCATATTGCGAATATGCTTCAGAACGCCCCGGTAATCCTCCAGGTTCTGCGCAAAGACATCCTCCTGCTCGCCCATCTCTGCAAGCATGACGCCTAGCTTGTCCGAGATATCGGAGATGGCATCGTCCTCGGTAGACTCGCCCCACTCTGAAAGCTGAGCAGCGATAGAACCACGCTCGCGACCGGCAGCTTCATGGGCACCGATTGCGCTGTTCTCCGATTTGATAAGTTTGGATAAACGCTTGCTTAGCTCGGGCTGTTGGAGGCCGCGGAATGTTGCGATGCTGAAGCGGTGGCGGTTGCTTGCTGGCTCGCGGTCGCGGCGAGAACGGATGGAGATTGTGCGGTTCCTTTGGAGTGTTAGCAATGTGGGAGATATTGAAAAAGACCGTTGAATTACATTTTGTATGGAAATGATGGCCTTTGTGAAAGTAGTGTTCAGTGGTGTACAAAATGTTAACCTCAAGCAGTAAGTACTAGGTTAACAGATTCTTGACAGGAGCGAAAGACCTGGCACAAGTTATATGCAGGAGAGCGCCTTCCCATAGATGACGATGCGCCCAACTTAATCGACCGTAGCTTTGCTGTTCCGGTGCACTAGGAAGTCCAGTCCCGGTGGCTGTCTGACGTCATGACGGGAGATGCGGATGGTGAGCTCATGCACTATTCCGATTGCAGTTCACTGCGTGACCTAGGTGTTCGAAAGATAGCTCGATGTGAGTGGAGGAGCCCCCGATTGGGGTTGTGCATCGTAATTGGGGGATCTAATGCTACAGTACTGAATCGTGATCGTCAGTTCTCCACAGCGTGTCGTTGTGGAGTTGAAGTCAGATTTACATTTTTGATGTTGGATCTAGGGTTCTGTTCCGTAAATCAATTGGACCAAATTAGTATGAAATGAGGCTCCATACTCTATTGCTCTCCTATATTGATCTTACAATACAAGGCCATATTTAAATCATAAAAAGTAATAATTGACAAGCTCGTCAGTAAAAATTTGTCTGTGTTAATGTACACAGAAATAACATGAGCTGTGTATCAGATTCAGATATCCATCCCATAAAACACCATAAAGCAGAGCACAGGGCCTGTAGTGTGCTAGAACGCAGAAAAAACGGATCCATGAGCGCCTTTCGACAAGTAAGGAAAAAATCAAGGCAGATCCGACCTAAGACATCTCATCGGCATCTGGGTGGTGGGAATGTTCATTATCAGAGGCGTGGAATGCGTCACCGAATGCCGAGTTATCGAGATCAGGGAGATCAAGATCATCATGCTGTTCGGAGTAGGCGGCTAGCGCATCACCTGCACTGTCGATGTTGGTAAAATCAAAAGCCGCACCCTCCAGACTCGTGTCTCCACCAGCCCCATCCTTGTTCTCGTTGTTCACCATCACCCAGCCAGCATTTTCACCATTGGCACCGCCGAGGTGATCGCCAAGGTCCATGTCCACATCACCAGGGATATCAGTGCCAGGCACGGGTGGGGCAGAAGCTCCATTCCCTGGGCTACCAAACTGGTTCAGAAGGTTGTCGGCGTGATCCAGAACCATGTCATTAGCAAAGGAATCGGGTTCATCCTTGTGTTCAGGTTCAATCTTCTCCAGCAGACCACCCTTCTCTACACATGAAACTTTAGGCTCGGGCATGATCTGCTTCTTAAAAGCGGTTTCAACTTCGCGAACCACGTCGTCCACTCTGTATTTGGCCTTCTCTTCAACATATTCCATTGGTGGGGCTTCATCATCCTCCGAGGGAATGATAATCCGGCCCTCCAATCTCCATGTCTCAGAACCCGTCGCCGCAGGGTCGGCAGCCGCCTCTCTGAGGCGCAATTCGGCGTCCTTGAAGAGCGAGCTACGCTTGAATTGCTCCATTCGGCGAGCGTGTTGCTTCTTGAGGTCCTCAATTTCAGCATTGACTTCATTCACCTTCGCAGTGACCTTTTTCGCAAACTCTTCGGCCTTGGCTTTTCCTAGCTTGGACGCTTCTGGGACATCGCTGTCTTGGCCTTCTCCACCTTCGGGCGCATCAAAGAAACCCTGAGTCAGGGACTCAAGCTCTCCCTTGCGACCCAAGCCAAGTGAGACCGGAGTGATCTGTGACATGGTGTAAGGCGATGCGAAAATATCTTCCATCCACTCGTGGTGCAGCGTGTAGCGCATCTTGCTGATATCTCGCGGGGCGAGCTGGTCAATCATATCACCACTTGACACGTCCTCATCCTCAAGCGCAAAGTCAGAAGTGACGGATGCCATCGCGGTTGAGGAGGCACGATGCGGGCGTTGAACTTTGTTAGTTTGGTGAACGGCGGCGGCCGCTGGGTGGCCCTGAGGTGGGTAGAATCCAGGTCGGGCCTGGGCGGCAGCGTTTGTGTAGGCGGCTTGAGGTTGAGCGAGGCCTTGCGCGGAAATATGTTGAGGGAAAGGAATTGTGGGCCAGTTGTTGCGGTCGTGGAGCATGAATTCTTTGCGACTAATTTGGCCTTGGGTTTGTAGGAAACGGCGTTGGCTCATCATGCTCTGAATTTGTGGGGTCACTGGAATACGGGCCGCAGGGACATGTTCATTTGGGGGTGCTCGTGAATAGTGGACAATCCACAATGATGGGTCAGGCTGAGGACCGTTCGGGATTTTTGAGGAAACAAGGCGATAGCGCTTTCGGGTGTGCGACGCCACGCTCTCGTGCGGAGGGTGGTAACCACAGCGGTGTACGAACATCTCAACCGTCTGGTCCAATATTAGTCTTGACTCTTCTTCATATATAGGCAATGTATGGGATCGCATACGTAGCCTCGTGATTCAAAACTAAAGGCCTGCTCTTGATCGGCCCATACATAACCGTCGCTCGCAAAGTTATTTCCGAGATGCGCCATAGGCTGCCAAGTAAGCATCACAGTGCCATCAGTTGGACCGTCTAAGAGGGTCCAATGCACAGGTTTCTGCTGGAACAACCGGGGTGCGCTGGCTAAGTATTCCACCGCGGTCTCGGCGGGCATCATGTGCATCTTTGGGAACGGATGGTGGGAGACTAGGTGCATATGAGGCAGCTAATTACAGCGATTGTATTAGCATCTTGTTAGAAATAGTAAAGCGTAGTTGATGCTTCAACATCTTTCACAACATGCTTGTGTTGAATGAAATTTAGGGTGATCTTACCAGTTGCCCCGGTATGCGGCTCGCCGGGTCATCCATATTGACTAAGCCCACTTGCGGGATACTATCAATTCGAATGATGCACGAGAGTGTTAAAAAGAAAGGTAGGGGTCAATGGAGATCGAAGCGAAACGAAGGCGGGACGTGGTCAGGGCGGATGGAGCTCCTGTGCAACGCGACGCGGGAGATTTTCGATGCGGTCCGGCCGGGCAGAACGACCTAACATGTTACTATATAAGGCGCCAAGGCATCAATGGACATGTCTTGAGCGCAATTTAACTTGCATTCTCGCATCACACCTATCAATTGACCTTGACTATATCGTCGACTCAGCAGCACGAACAATACTGCCTAGGAGCTCACGTCAAATGTTCTTGGGTTATTGCGACCGTTCAGTAAACCTTAGAGCCAATGTTCTCGACAACTACCCACTCAGTGATATTAAAAGCAGATAAGGAGCAGTACTGCTTTTAAGGAAGATATAGTCGTCAAACATATTGCTCAGGGTGTCCAGTTAGGAGAAAAGATCGATTATGCTCTCATATACAACGATAGTATGGAGTTCTTTTCTACACTATAAAGAAGGGTGAAAACCAGGGAAAGTTTAAGCTGTATCTCCAGAGTATCCGAATAAGGAGTAAATCCGATCTGGCTCCCCGTAGCCGCCTCCTTGTTGCGCTACCCATTTCAGGTACGATAGGAGGAAGACCTATACTAAGCTAGTTTAAGCCTGCCTAATTGGGGGAGTGATATAGTAAGCGGGTAGAAAGCAGCTGTGTTCATAATGTACCGTCATCATTCCTTTCTTTCATGATATGTAGGTAACTTCTAAAGATGGTGGTGATGCACCATGAATGCCATGGATGTGGAGTTGTGGCGAAAGTGTACATCTATCCACTAACGTGTTTGTTCTTGCGATGTCTTCACCATATATACTATTCTTAAACTCATTGTTTTGATTTATATTTTATTTGTTACCTTGATGATATTTATGATATAATGATAATTGGAACCAATTTTACCTCGAGGCTCTTGCGAGTATACTCCCGGAAAAGAATCGTCAACGTACGAGTCCTGATAGGATTGATTCTTCGCACTATTTGTGCCTACTAGACCGCTTCCTGAATAGGTTCCGTATTCTACAATACGGCCGAGAGACTTCGACAAGGTCAAGCAAGTCCACGAGGCTGCACTACATAACGTTATTCGGAGGATCAACAGCAACACGCAGATTCTCTGAACGCGTTGAGAACTGGTGATTTCGTGCAAATTATCCATTGCTAGCCCTTTGATTAAAGCTAAGCCTCAGGAAGCCACGAAGGGTAAAATATAGTCCACCTTGCCTAGAGGCACACCTTCCTTGCGCAAGATGCTATAGGCAGTAGTTACATGAAAAAAGATGTTAGCCTGCATAATGCACGCGTATGTAATTCCAGACAGGGGTTGTATATTCCCTCCCAGAGGCGTAGGCTCGACAGCCTCGCAGTGTTTGAGGATGAAGTCTTTGTCAACCGCGTCGAGGGACTGGAGCGCCTTGTCGATGCGAGCGTACATTTCCGCATATGTGTAGGCAACATCCTTGTCCGTCTCTTCTGTAGGGAACGATCCAGCTGTCAGCTTAGCCAGAGCTAGCGATGTTTGCGTGGTTGCCGCGAACACTTGATAGCTAAGTGATTTCATGTCATCGTACAGTCGACAAGATGGAAGGCTGGAGGCGTTGGGCTGCTCCTCAGCTTTATGGAGAATATGTGAAAGTGAGGTTAAAGCACGCTTTGTCTGGAGAACAAAGCCCTCATAAAGGGTGTACACCATTCTGGTAAACGAATTTGGGTTGATGAATGTGTAATGGATTTGTGATTTGGACTGTTTTCACCCCTGAACAGGAAAGGCTGGTCGGTTATATAGCTTATGCTCAATGCTCAGGACGTGGGTAAGCAGCGTCTTCAATCTTAGGCAGCACGTTGGTGATCATGTAAGCACTAGCGGCTGAGGCAGGATTAATTTAGGCCACGGGCCTCCAGCAATCGAGGTCGAGCGCCGCCCCCACGACCGCGCAAAGATATAAAAACATGTTAGTCACAATAATACGAGACGATTAAGCGAGTGGCCTGACAGGGAATCAGCGCAGTCCAGGTTAACACTCGGGGATGAAGTCGCTAGAATGCGGAGGTGAAACTGATTTTGAAAATTACTAATGTTTAAACGAACCTTCGGAAGTGTGATCTATCAGTTTTCGTCACATGACATTTATGCAGGTGAACTCGCACTCTTTACTATGGCGATCCAAATTACCTCTTCATCCTGTATTTTGTAATTGCACTTTGAATAGGATGCTGCGGATGAATTCTCCTTGTGAGCTTATTCTGGAGCCTTTGTGCGGGGACCCCAACTTTCTCCATGCTTCTCCACCAGCATCCTCGGCTTCGTAGAGCATACCCCACAGCACTGCCAGCCGCGGGCACATACGAATCCGAACAGACCTAGTGATTTCCGACTAAATCAGGCGGCCTGAAGCGATAAATGTCACATAACTCTTCATCAAAGCAGAAGCAAGCTTTACCAGAGCGGCTCCACTTTCTAATGATTGGTGGTTTCTCCGCACAACCCCAATTCGATTGGTCTTCTCCACTGCATCCGCACTTGGACTTGGTGGTTCGGGCTTCCTTTGTGGAGATGCAACACCAATCATTGGCTGACCGCAGCTAAAGCCAGCCGAGCAGTGGCTTGATAAATTACGACTTGGGTGTCGATCAGTCAATTTGCTCCCCACCTTATAAAGTATGGGGGGTCCCCGGAGTTCACACAAGTGCCGCGTTTTCCTGCTTCTCCAACCCCGCCGCAATGGGTCTCTTTGGCAAGCGTGAGCTCCCTGAAGATGAGATTCAGCGAGTGCCTCCGGAACAGGATGTCGAGAAGACCCTGCCGGCACAGCTCGAAGTCGCACCAGTCCAGCCCCCCGCCAAGCTTACCCCAAGAGCTATCGACCCGGAGCTGGAGCGTCGGGTTGTAAGGAAATTGGATATGCGCGTTCCGACGCTAATGGGATTTTTCTGTATGGAGTATCCATCAAACAAATCAAGATCATTTACTAATTATTCGAAATTTTAGACCTCCTCGCTTTCCTCGATCGAAGTAACATTGGGTTCGTCACGCTTCAAACTTCAATGGACAAGATCTAATGAAAATAGAAATGCGAAAATCGCCGGAATGACCGAAGACCTCGACCTCACGGGTAACCGATATGCATGGCTTTTAACAATTTTCTACATCTCCTACACAGTCTTTGAATTCCAGGCTTTGATGTGGAAGCTTGTTAAGCCGCACCAATGGGCAGCCTTTGTCGTGTTCTCCTGGTATGCGCTCACACCCACGTGGAAATGATCCCCGAAATGGCAAGATACTTACATTGCATAATGCGTACAGGGGTTTGGTGGCAAGCTGCCAAGCAGCAACCCAAAACTGGCAGGGTATGATGGCACTTCGGTTTCTGATGGGCGCATTCGAAGCTGGGTTTGGACCCGGTGTACCCTATCTGCTCTCGTTCTTTTATCGTCGCCATGAATTGGGTTTACGATGTGGCCTGTTCTTGTCCGCTGCCCCGCTGGCGAATACCTTCGCTGGTGCTCTCGCCTATGGAATCACATCTGGCCATGCTGCACTGGCTAATTGGCGGGTCTTGTTTTTGGTGGAGGGTCTACCTGTCTGCGCAGCTGCGATCTTGGCTTGGTTCTTCGTCCCAGATTCTCCATCTACTGCGAAGTTCCTTACAGAAGAGGAGAAAGAGGTTGCTCGTGCGCGTGGTCTACAGCAGGCTGGTGATGCCGACCGGGAGGGCAAGGTGCAATGGAGAGAGTTGGCCATGACATTATTGGATGCGAAGGCCTGGCTGACTGCTGTGGGTCGACTACCCCGTTCAAGGATTTCAAAATCGCTAATCTCGATCGACTGCGTATTTAGTTCATGTACTTCAGCTGCAACGTCAGCTTCTCATCACTCCCTGTTTTCTTACCCACTATCCTCGAGGAAATGGGCTACTCAAAAATTAACGCGCAGGGCCTCACTGCACCCCCATTCTTCGCCTCTTTCCTTGTTACGATCATCACTCCGTGGGTGGCGGATCGGATCCAGCAGCGTGGACTAATGATCGCGGCCCTATCACTGATCGGCGGCGTGGGGTATATCCTCTGCGCCACCTGCACAACAGTGGGTGTTCGATACTTTGGCGTATTCTTGGCCGCCTGTGGAGTATTCCCTGCGATCGCAAATATTTTGCCGTGGGTGCTGAGTAAGTCGTAGAATTCTCCTATTTGTTAAATGCATCTCTAACCTGTGTTCCACGTACCAGATAATCAGGGCTCCGATACCCGCCGTGGTGGCGGCATTGTCCTACTCAACGTTATTGGCCAGTGCGGTCCTTTCTTGGGTACTAATGTATTCCCGGACAGTGAGGCACCGCGGTATGTTAAGGGCATGTCTATTTGTGCTGCCTTTATGGTCTTTACTACTTTCCTTGCGCTGGTCCTGCGATGCTTGTTGGTGTGGGAGAATAAGCGTCTTGATCATAAGTACGGACCGAGGATCGACGTAGATGAGACTAAGGGTGAGGTCGCTGTTGCGGAAGATAATTACGGTGCTAGTTTCCGGTATATTCTGTGATATTATCTACTATCTTAAAGTTTGATCCTGTAGATCGAAATTCAACGAATGCCTATATTTTTCAAAGATTTTTGAGAGAAGAGAATGCATAAAGCCTGCCCATGGGCAAAAGAGTATTCACCCTCAAACGAGACTGTAGGCCTCGGGACTCGGGAAGACACCCGAGAAGGTTCAATCTCTTAAAGTAGAACTTGATCTGCAAAATCTTGCATCTTACTGTATACCTTAATCTTCTATCAAGTCACCCAATTTACTGTGATGTATGTTCTACAAAAACGCGCCACATTACAGGCTTGAACCAATTGAAGGCTCTGATATGCCCCTCAGATCCTCTAGATATCGAAAGCAGGTTCGCTTCCTTGGTGGTCTCACCATGGAGCTACTCTTTCCCAAGCACATCCGATGTGACATAGGGCTGCCAAAACACAGACTGCTACCTAGAGTGGAGGATCGCGTCTATCCGCTGATGGGTATCTTTAGCGCCAACATGCCACTGATTCACGAAAAGGAGAAACCACACTCATCAAACTTTGAAGGGAGATCATAGGGACCTCGGATGATCACAATCTTTTCGCACAAACATCTTCCCATAATCGCGGCGGACTTCACGCCGCCTCTCCAGCCGCGTTCGCCTAGTCCCACAATATTATACGATATGATCTATGTAACATCCTTGGTAGACCTTCTACTTTTAGCAATAGAGGGGTTAAATTCACGCCTCTACTTTATAGTAATAGGGTGCAAAGGCCGAGGGCTCGCAATAATTTACTATAAAGAGAAAAGCGGGGAAGATACGTTGGATCGCTAATTAATTGAGAGACAGGTCTTTCTTGAATATCAATTAAGTTAAAAAAGTTGAAAGTGAAAATATTGGATAAGGTAATACTAAAAGATTTAGACCTTTATAATACCATACAAGGAGGATCCATAACTAAGCCTAATATATAACACTTATAGTAAAGCCCAACTAGATAGCGTCTATCTAGATATTATCTACCTTAATGAGATAAAACTACCAGGCCATAGAGTTTTGAAAAAAATCCATATGTTCACATCGCAACAAGCGAGATCGAACATATTTTGAAGCTACAGGATGCCTCAACGAAATATGGGCATTTCAACTTTGAAGCTGCCTATCGCTATCGTCGCCAAACTTTGAGTCCGCGGTTTTGGCACTAGCACTCACCCAGAAATATCGCTCGCAGCCTCTCTGCACATCTGTATTGTCCCACATTGACATGCCTTTCTGTATCGAGTCTACTTATCTGGTTATGCCTCAGCCAGTCTAACAAGATTGGGACTTGTCCCTTGTTGGTCAAGAGAGTTCTCATGCCTGGTGGTGTTCCTGTTGAGTTGATGAGAGCAAAGAAGTCGTGCAGCAAAGAAATATGTCGGGTCGAATTTGGCTCATTGCCGGGTATATCGGCGCTTCTGACCAAGTGGTCAAAGTTCTCAATAATAAAAACAATGGGAGATCGAATAGCATGGAAAAAATGTACCACAGCTTTTAGGGCTGCAGAAAGCGATTCTAGCGACCCGTCTAGTTGCTTGATCACCTCAAGGTCAAGGCAAGCTTTTGAATCGTTTCCAGCGTTATTGACCACGATGTAGTCTAGCAGCTGGTATACACTCGAATATAACAAAGCCTTCAGGGATTTCTCCAGCGGGATGTCACATCCATTCTCGTCGAGCCTATGACATTGATGATATAACACGGGCTGTTGAAGCTCTTGCCTTACTTGGAGGACGCAATTGCTCAAGGAGTTCGCAATTACACCCCAAAGCCATATGGCTGGTGGATGTGATTTAGATGAATGATTTCCGGTCGATGCAAACCATGCCTCGATCATACGACTTGCGGTAGAGTTCATGCGCATGGAAGTGATTTTTACCGACCTCGTATCTGTCTCGTTCATGAAGTTCGTGTCAAGGCCGTGCGGCTGCAACCTTTCCAGTAAGACTGCGATCTGATTGTCTTGGGTTGGCGTTCCGCCAGTTATCAATGTGGTGTCTTGTGTTATTGACCCGGCCATGGGAATCTCGCCAATGTTGAGAATAAGACGTTTCATAAGTTGACGGAGCTCCAATAGTACAAAGAATGCCATGTCATGGTTGGCCATTATTTCTGAAGAGATGGAATCTAGTCTTGAAGAAAGATATTGATGACTGCGCCTATTCCGATCTTAATTGAGAGGCACTCGACGAGAACGGAGGACTGAAGAAGTGTTATTACCTATTTTGACTAGCAGAGAGCGGATTGAGTTGTTCCAGATAAATCATTACTTCCTGCTTGCGTTCTCTGATCTCCGATTTTTCTAGGAAATGCCACCGCACCTTTTCGCCCTGGCGCTTAATCCAGTCGAAAGTGCTCATTGACTCTGGCTTTTTATCAAGACTGACGTAATTTGACAAAGATTTCTGGAATCTAGTGACAGATTCCTTGAGCTTGTCGATCACTTCCTGCAAAATATGCTTCTCAGGATCCGTGAACGGCGTATGGTTTCTGTGTCGGCCATCAGCGTTGTCGCTAGCTCCAGACCAGTCTAGGACAAGGTTCAAGTTTGCGACCATCAGGCGTAGGAAGGATTTCAGATCCTGGAAGTCCCGAGTGCTGCTCATCAATGCATCATAGAATTCTCGAGAAAGCGCGATGGCGGCTACAATATCTCCAGCACTCCAGCCGAATGACATGACGACGGGTGAAATTTAGAACCAAGTTATAGACGAAGAGACATCTGTAAGAAGACTCAAGCATCATTGAACGCACAGACTGTTGAAGGGGAAATGTGAACAAGGATAACAGTATTTGTTTCCCCTCTTTTTCTTTTCCGAAGGCAACCTGCCCTTCTTCCTTGTACGCCAAAGGCGCCACAGCACGTATTCTGCTCAGCTGACGGCGCTGCATCCAATAATAACTAAATCACATGAAAGTCGGCAGACCGTAAAGTCCCTCAATAGCCAAGTAGGCTGCCAAATTTAAATGACCATGATGGAAGTGAAGTCAGCCTACATACATGACCTCCACAGAGCTCAAACCGAGACAGGATACCAACCTAAAAACCCCTTCCTCTCATAGAGCGACTTCCACACTCAAAATGAGAAGAACAACCAAGCCTCAGCCCCCGACTCCAGCCAAGAGCCCCAGCTTAGTAGGGAAGCCACTGTCACCCCCCGTGCCTACCCCTGGTAGTGGGAAAGAAACTTCCCGATCTCTCTCAACCATGGCAGCACCTCCAGGTCAGTCTCACCAGCACTAAACACTGCTGGCGTGAATATTAACTCCTTAATTAGAGGGTAGCTCGCTTGGCCGGGACAAGCAGGACCAGGATATTGTGAACGATGGTGTCGACTGCCTCAAGCGCGGTCCGCTCGAAACAATGGATTCTCAAAATGCAAGCACATCCCAGCTGAGTGTCCCCGAAAACAATCGGAATGCAGCGCCAAAACAGTTTAAATTACCAATCCTGTACAAATTAACGTGTATGGACATGGAGAATAGGAAGGTGAAGATAGACCGATTTAGCGAGACGGCATTTTGGGGACTAGACTCTGAGATAGACCAGCCAAATCGTCAGGACCTAGCGGTGATTGATGTTATCGACACTGTCATCGGCACATTCCCGGCAGAAAAGCAAAAGCGAAAGAATCAATCCAGGAAACACGTCGGAACCCCTTCATTGGAAGATAATCAAGCACCATTTGAACTAGGCAAGGACTTTATCGTTCGTGGCCAAATCGGCACTGCGGTGCGGATCTTCTCGACAGACATCATCGCGCTCATAAAGACCGAACTACAATACTATCCTGAATTGGAAATTCCGGACAAGGAATTCATTGTGGGACCTCCTTACAAGCCCTTGGTATTTTGCTATGACCAGCTTGTGGCCGCGGCCACCAATGCAGACATAGAGAGTAGCTCATTCTCTGCTGACCCTCCTTTTACTCCCGACCGAAAAAATATCTCCAACAACTTCAAGATCCTTCTCGATTGGTTCCTGCCTTACTATCGGAAGGAAATCCAACCAGAGAAAGAACTTCATCTGAGGGGCCGGGCCAGTTTTTCCAAACTCTGGCTCTTGTATCAACCGGGCTCGACAGTGTTCACTGGGAATGGTGAATCAATAAGCTTTTACAAGGTCCTCTCCTTAACGCGCAAGACTGGCGAAGGTGAAATGGAGCGAAGTTTGATTTTGTCAGTATGGGGATTGGATTTTAACGGCTCACGGCTGGGTCGCCGAGCAAAGTCATTCGACATCGCCGAATTTGAAGGCGATAAGCTTATAACCCAGCTGGCAGTCAGACCGATTCGCTATATGAGAGCTGAAGATGGGGACGAGAAAGCTCTGACTGAGCGTGGAAAATGGTACCATGAAATCATTCGTCAGGCTCCAATTTATCTCCAGTACAAGGGAGCTCTTAGTAGCAACCACGCGCTGCAGTACTCTGGAAAGGTCATAATTGACCCAACTCAAGGCAAGGATAGATCTCCTATGTCATCAAACGAACTTCCCCGTCTATTAGGCACGATTGCGCCCTCCAACAACAACGAAGTCACATCTACCTTTGAAGAACCGAAAGACACGGGAGGCGGCCCTCTATACTCCAAGTTCAACGACGTTGC
This sequence comes from Penicillium sp. VS I D KN, assembly GCA_019775415.1. Classification (NCBI taxonomy): domain Eukaryota; kingdom Fungi; phylum Ascomycota; class Eurotiomycetes; order Eurotiales; family Aspergillaceae; genus Penicillium; species Penicillium sp. VS I D KN. Next base: position 49,856 of record JACWFT010000036.1, on the reverse strand, counting down.
ATTATCGGAGGAAATTAGCCAAGGAGACGAAGAGATGTATTTGCTTATGCCGAGCAAAGTCTGGGGGTTTGCCTTGGGCAAGCACCAATGGGCGGAATTTGACATCAGATGCATCCATGGTTTAAATCGTGAAGGCTCGCCGTTTCGAAGCCTGGTCATTGAGGACGCCCATCTGGATCTCATTAGGGCATTGGGAGTGACTGAATTTACTCAGACACACATGAATAGCTTCGGAAGGGATTTGGTTGAAGGGAAAGGACAAGGTCGGATAGTTCTACTCCACGGACCTCCAGGGGTCGGCAAGACGTTGACTGTCGAATGTCTTGCCGATGATTTGAACAAACCCTTGTTAAATCTCACAGTTGCGAATATTGGTACGCAAGAGTCTGAGATGGAGATTCGGCTATCCGGTTGGCTTGATCTCGCTCAGCGATGGAACGCGATCGTTCTCATAGATGAGGCGGACACATACCTTGCCCGGCGAGAACAGAATCAGTTGCAGCGCAGTGCTCTGGTCACAGCTTTCCTGCGCAGTCTTGAGTATTTCTCAGGACTGATGTTCCTCACTACAAACCAGCCAGGCTTCATTGATGATGCATTCAACTCTAGAATCCACTTGGTTATAGAGTACCCTCAATTGGACGAAGACAAGCGATCAAAAATCTGGCAGAGTTTCTTGCACAAGCTCCATCGAGATCAAGAAGGTCGCACAGAGAAGGATTTCATGATCACTATTTTTGGCGATGTTCAGAACTACGTGACAACGAACGATGACGTGAAAGCTTTGGAGCTGAACGGCCGGGATATTCGCAATGCATTCCACTCTGCGATCCAGACAGCTATCTACAGGACGGAGACTGAGAATAAGCGCAGAGGTGGTGAGCAGCCAGTAAAGAGCGTGGAGCTCACTGTAGATGATATAAAGAAGGTCATTGACAACAAGGCTGCGTACAGAGCGTACCTAACTTACATACACGGACATGATGAGGAGAGTCGTGCTTTGGAGCGAGGTAGCAGGCGAAGCTTTAAATCTGGTCATACTGGCAGTAGCTGGAATTAATCATCAAGCATCCAATCGTTTATACCACTTTTTCCTTCATATAATGGTCATTTGAAATTTGCCTTATTAATAGCGCCTAAGTTATTAGGTGTTAATTCTTTCCTAAGTCTGTTCACCTGGTTGAATTGAATGATATGTGTATTGTATATGTATCAGTAACTGTAGGTAATTAAAGATACAATCTGGTTGAAGTTGGTAAAATTCGATTGGTGCCTTAATATCTTATATGGTCACAGAAATATGAGGATGCCACGCCGAAAGTTCCTTGATTTTGGATTTTATTTCACTTTTGCTTACGAGTAATAATGTTAAGTCCTAGCCATAATGGAAGTAGAGGCAACCAGGTAAGGTCAATAGGATGATTGGAACACTAAAAAGAAATATATCCAATCTACACAAAGACGGATTTTCAGGGAATCAGTATAATCATATGTTAGGTGCCCCTCTTCACGTGAATTCTAGAGAGGAATGTGCGCGAATATCCAGTGACTCCGCGGGGTAACCTGATCGATTCTGTATTCTGCTGAGGTAGTCCGGATTACCCATTATATACTACGTGGGATCTATCTTGAATTAGTCAATTCTAGAGCCCGTGTTTAGTAAACAGGGCTCAGTTCAAGGGGCCCTTTGTTTGGTATAGATTCCATTTAAATGTTCATTACTTTCAGTTCAGTTCATTCATTTCGTTCGTTTGATTAGTAGATTATCCCTATACTAGATCCCCCCGCGAACATAGGTGACTAAATAGCTTAAAATAACTAAGAGATAAGGTACGAGCTTGATCTTAGTGTGAGGAGGTGGTTCTTATTGAAACAAATTGTCAATTCATCCATGGAATTGTGAAGAAGAGAAAGGAAAGAGGATAGACGAAAGAAATAGGAAAACAAGCAGGAGAGGTCATACGCGTGTTTCCCCAGAGATCTTCTCCAGTCTCCAGGGCACTCTCCCAGAACACCCCTCAACCATGTCATAAAGCCAATTCCGCACAGTGAAATACACATGCGTTGCCGCACTAAAATTGGTCAAAGTGTCAGATTTCTCAAACCCACCCCTGTTTTCAACGGCAGAGTGTAGGTCACTCACTCTATAAATGGTGTTCATATCGAATTAATAAATTTTAAATGGCCGGCCATCACGCCCGCAGAAGCAGGCTGCGCCTCCTCTTTCGTGCTTACATCTGCTCAAGTCAAGATCAAGATCTTCCCTCGAGAAGCGGCGGGCCATGATAGGTGGTGTACCATATAATGTTGGGGAAGGTGGCGATGTGGAAGTGGGAGAAGGTGGTGTTGTGGAAGGTGTTTCACTCCTTGCGTTTTGATTCTCGTTCTGCATCTGGAATTCGTATAGCTCCCGTTGTTTATCTAGTTGCTGCGCATGCGTCTCTGTCAGTGTGTTTACCGTCTGCATAAATGCTTGGTGCTGTTTATGTTGAGCGCGAGCGCTATCTGTCCGTTGCTCTTCAAGTTTCATTCCCATGGCTTTCTGATACTGAAGCGCCTGTAGCTGATATATAGCAAGCTCTTCAGCATGTTGTTTTCTTTGCTGCTCAAACATGCGATGGCTCTGTTTTTGCATTTCATCTTCGTACATGTGTCGTTGTCCATCTAGCTGCTTTGCATGTGCCTCCTGCATGTTGTTCAGACGCTCCATAAGTCCCCCGTGTTGCTCCCGTTGAGTGCGAACATTCTCTACCTGTTGTTCTTCGAGTTTTCTTTCCATGGCTTGTTTTTGCTGAAGCGTCTCATGTTGGTATGTTTCAAGCTCTTTGGCATGTTGCTTTCTATGCCGCTCAAAAGCCTTCTCGCTCTCCTTCTGCTGTTTTTCGAGCTTCTTCTGGGCGTCGGCCTGTTGAGTCCGGAGGGCCTTCTCGAGCTTTGCATATTTCTCCGCGTGCATTTTTTCCATGCCGATTTTCAAAGCTTTTTGATTTTTCTCAGATTTTGTCATGTACGCCTTGAGCTTAAGCTGCTCCTCACGAAGCAGCTGAATCGATTCTTCATCTTTCGCGGCAAGGGCTTCTTCCATCTCGCGTTTCGTCTCTTCGAATTCCTTCCTCCACTTTTTGCGTTCTTTGAGTATTTCACTTTGGACTTCTTTACCAGCTGCAGTCTCGTTCAAATCTTTCTGCTCCTGGACCATTTCGTTTTGGATTCTTAAAGCCACTCGCCTGTTTTCCAATTTGGCAGTCGCAAAAACATCAATCAATTGCATTGCAGACTCCTTCGTGTTCATATGTCGATGAGCTTGCGATCCTTTGCTGATCATGTACCCCCAAAACTCGGGCGTCACAATGAGCTCTGCTTCGCGTTTTTGACCATCAGTAGGAACGACTTCTTCCCACATTGTCGTAGCAAGAATGACATTCTTCGCTGCCTCGTCACCACAAAGCTGCTTAAACATGCGGAAGTTCTTTTTAGCCGAGCCCTGCATGCGGCGATCGGTGATTCTGTGGAGATAGATGATTCCATTTAGCATCACCTTGTTGGTGAAAGAGTTGGTAAGCCATGTTGCTATCTCACGTAGGACCTCGGTGTCACTTCTGTTTGTGTCATCAAAGCCTGGAGTATCCACTAGATACACGTTGACTTCGTCACTATATTTGCATTGGTACACCTCTACCTCTTGAGTGCCTTTAGGCAGGGTTAGCCAAGTATTCACAAAAAGTTGATTCGAACATGGTTGTTTGGGTTTCATTTGCGAATCTTACAGGCCTGTAGTTCATGCCCGATTCTTACTGCTTTCTGAGTAAGAAGTGAGATGAACGTGCTTTTCCCGGCCCCTGTGACCCCCATAACAGCAATAAACACATCTGTACTCCTAGGTTGGAAGCCATCTCGAAAGTCGAATATGGATTCTTTGGAGGGCGCACCTCCTTTACCACCTGATATGGAAGATTTGGAGGACGTGCCAAAACCAAGACTAAATCGAGAAGTTTTCTTCTCGTTGCCACTAGAATCAGCTTTGGGCCGCGTGCCAGATTTTCCTGTGAACTTTAGGCCGAACATGATAAAACCTGTCTCGTTTAGAGCTGGAAAGGGAGACCGATTGGAGAGATAGAGGAAGGAAATCGGTGTATTGGAGCGTATTTGGAAGCTCCTCTGGAGCCAAGAGAAGGCAGAGTGAATCCCTTAGTTATTCCCGGGCTTCAACGGGAAAGAATATGGAAATTTTCGGTGTCTAGAGTCTTTTTCGTGAGCAATTACTCAGTCTGGCGCGGAAATAATTCGTCTTACATATATTGGGAATTTCGTCTAAGAGGGCATGATGCAGATAGGTTTTCAAATTTGGAAAGAAAAGCGGGTGAGAGGTGCAACCTATGATATATCCTTTGATATGATAACTTGTGGGTATTCAAGCGCTGAAAGACGTGCGGGGTTGAATTCACTTTTTTTCCTGATTTACTTCACCAAACCTGACAGATACACAGGGTAGAAAGAAAGCCAATGGGAAAAAATGGCGCACACCCCAAATTCAAAAGTAGATACCAATGATTTGCGGACTATCGTTTGTGATATTATTGCATTCTTTAACAAGGGTTGATTGGAAGAGGAATCATTCTAGTGCTGAGTGGCTGCTACTGCATTTACCCCAAGCGGAATACTCCCACATGATGCCAACTGGACTTGCCTTTGGCTAGAAATCCCTTTCCGTCTGTTGGGACGTGCACTGTTTTCAGTCTCGTCAAGGCTGGGGCTTATGCTCTGATGCTATTTCACTCTACTGGCGGTGGATAGGCAGGCACAATGTGGATGAAGTAGCTGTGGTTCTAGTCCACAAACCGTATTTCAAGAAAGGACTCAGGCAAGTTGAATTACATGTCACCCATCTAATCACTCTGAAGTACATCAAACAAGCTAGCTCCTCTTCTACCTGCATGGTTGCTCTATACGCGTTTAGTTCCAGAAATAATACTTGTCACCTTATGCAAAGAGAAAAGAATAACGAGACCCAAAGAGCAAAAGAGACCTATCTATGAATGACAGGGAAAAACACTTCCAGTCAGCTGCTTCTTCCTGCTGGTTATATGTGCCCTCAAGGTAAACGGACTCGAAAGCTCGTCCGCTGCCAAGGCCCTTAGCCAATCATATGGCAACGAGTTGGCCATGGGATATCACCTCTGAATGGTTTTGGCGAAGAACGGCGGGTACCTTGGCTATGTCATTGGTACTTCGTATGACTGTATTACGGATACCATGCTGAGTGGTGGATCTGCAGTCTGCTGGATAGAATCACCAAGGCACGGGCACCGACTGTTAAGCGGTCATCAACCTCGATTGGTTGTGATCGAGAATATGAAGCGGAGTGATCGCTCACTAAAAAAACTTCCAACCAGTCTGATCCAAATTGTTCGAAATAAGCTGCGGTGTAGTCACCCCTCTGAGATAAATTCAGTGGTTTGGCTACTGCGTCTGAAACTTTCAGCGCTGTACTCAGAACGTTCGTTGCGCCTTTTAAGGAAATGTAGCCAAGAAGATCAGACTGTGATAGTGGCAATATCAGGGTCAGCTCCGATCAATTAGTTCCAAACTACTCGGTCTCTGTAAATACACTGTGGCTATATGCAATTGCCAAAAGCCCGGTGGTCAAAGAACATGAAAGCGACCCAATCATTATATACCGAAGTTCAGCTAGAAAAATCAACGCAACAGTCGCACAATAGAAGATGATTTCCACCGGTTTCTCACCCTAATTCCCCGCCTGATACTGTATCGATGATTGCTGTTCTCAGTGTACATGTACCTGAAAATTACAGCATTCTCTTTACTGTGTCAGACTTTTGTTACTCTGATTTCTCGATAAGATACGTACTTAAAGATGCCTAGAAAGCCTTTAAAAAGGGTATTATATTATCACACAGACTACTCTACAAGCAGCCTGGGTATATAAAATCCGACTTCAAGTCTTTAATAGATATAGCTCGCTGTGCTGAAAAGCCAGGCGCCAAGTCCAAGTAGTCAGTCATTAAGAGCTACCCTGCTTGTTAGTTGGGTTGTCTTCTACATGAAAATGATACAGAGCCTTAGAAGCTCTAACAAACCATTAAGTATGATCCATGGATTAAACACATACAGATCATAATATAATGTTAGAATGAGTGTCTTTATGGACCCAGTCCATTCCTGAGGTATTATTGTACGTGGTCCCGACTGTCCCACAACGCCCGAAATATATGTATAAGAGACTTGCGGCAAGGCTACTGAGTAGTCACTAGTAGTTCCTCTCGTTTATAATACCTAGTCATGTTTTTTTCGCTGATTTCCCTTCTCCTTTTAACATGTAAGTCATAGCCAGGATGCCGCCGACTATGACTGTAGCAATAGCTGTGCCATTAGCCACAGCCTTGTGACATGTGTCGGCCCATGTTTTCGGCGACTCGGAACAATTCTGAATGATAGTGTTGCCATTACAGACCATGCTCGCTTTGGTCTTCGTCTTCGTATACGTATTCGTATTCGTCTGCTGCTCGTTTTTCTTCTTTCCTCCTAGAAGAGACCCAGATTTCACTGTGGGCATCTCTGTATGCTCGCGGTGTTAGGTGCATAATCTTAATGGATCCAAAGTTTCACAATACAGACTATATCCGCGAGGTAGAGAAAGACGTAGCTGGAAGACATACCTGAAGTTTCCAATAATTGGTCTTGAATGCGAGCAAGTTTAAAGACACACGGACTAGATTTTGATGGATGTCAGAAGGCAAGCCGAGACCAAGTGGAAGTGGACATGATGTAAGCCTTGAAGATGAGTTTATGGTTTCTCAAATCCCCTGAGGCCGAAGACGGCTAGATATTTATAAAAGTAAGCAAATCTTAACGCCCCATCTTGCGTGGCGTGACGTGTACGTGAACGCGAGAGCTTTTTGTGTTGCGTACGGCAGCCCAATGTACAGGCTCGGGCCTGATTACTATTGGTCTCTTCGTTGTGATCCAAAGCATACCTAGTCAAGCGGAAGACCAAGGTTGTCCCCCAGAATTTTGAAGACTCAGTGACGGGCAGGCCTTGATTTATCCCAGAGACATAGTGGCCTCTATCCTCACGCTTTCTATTGCAGAGTAACTGCATGGAAGAACCCTGGATCGGATCTTTGGCAATATCTTGTTCATCAAACGTGCTGCGAAGCCTACAGTTCTATGGGAAACCTTACGGCCTCACAGCCTCTCCAGCTACGTTAACAGAAAGTGGCTACAGGGGCCTTTCTTTCCCAGAAAGGCAATTAAATATGACCACACAGCCCGCATCTAATTAAAGCTGTAAGATGCTTCTCGGCTGTGCCATGAAGCCTTTTTATTGGATCCAATATGATAATTGAAGCCAACGCATGTGAAAGCTAGTTTGGGCTCCACCCCGCTGTTCTGAATGCGCTTTGGCTCATGCTAACCCATGGCGTCTTGTTTAAATTTTCTGATCTTTTTACATGCTTAGGCGGCTTTCAAATTGATTTTCGATCTTGAAGGGAATGTCAACCCTGATCCAGATACAGATTGATTTTAAATGCCACTAGGGCCCATTTCTGTATTGCTAGGCCAGAAAGTTCAAAAAATGGAATCTTTACCTAGACGATATTCCGCATACAATATGCCTTTGTTCATGAGAAACACTCCCTGGGACCTAGCATATAGCTGTCCAATAATATGGTAAAATGCTATGGAACTAAACGGGGGTCTGTACAATTGACTTTATAGTTCCACTTATACTGCTTTCAGGTACATACGACCACGACGGGGTGTGGAGAACAGAGCTTCTCGTCCGTGTACAGTGTGAGTTGCACCATACGTTGACGCCTGAGGTACAACACAGCTGGGCTTCCTGCGGTAGGAAATAAAACACGTTGGTATCCAGGGAATGTTGGTAGGAACATGTACCGAAATTGAAGTCAGCCTCACCATCAGTTCGGCCAATCCTAGGTATCTCAGGTTGTGATGTGATGGTAAATGCAGGTGCCAAGAGACCGTGGGGTCAAGCAGATCGGGGGGAACCAATAACGATATACCAGGGCTCAGCTGAGATGGTCTGTGTGGTGGTGTGGTGGTCGTGCAACCTAGGGACAAACATCATCTGGCTATCACGCCAGGTCAAAGGCTTACCTGGTTACCTGGCAATCTACATAGTCACATACTCGTACCCTCTATATACACAATCTATTGCTCTCAACCGTTTCATGGTGGGAGCGATTTTGCACAATACTTGTTTTCTCAGCTGTCCGATACGACTGACCGTAGAGTGTGGAAAATTGGGCTGCTTTTCGTCCGCTTGGACGTACTTGAGCCACGCGCCGGTTATTCAGTAGCGTGAATGATGAACACATGCGAACCCTAAATATTGTATGTCTGTATCCGCCCCCATTGTTATGATTCGTCAAGGAATTTATCCTTGCCGTCCTATCTTGAGCCGACTTAGGTCATTCGCCCGAATGCCCTGTGGGGTAAGAAGCCGGATATGAGCGGGTGATTCTCACCCTCCGTCGCGCGACCACCGCACTGAGCCTCTTGGCTGAGCTCGGATAGAGCATCATCGGTTCACCTCGATCTATCTGAAGCCGTGGACTCGGCCCCTGCTATAACTTTCTTACTATGTGCCTGGGAAGGGGGTCGAGGGCTGGAATACCTTTACGGTTATGGTTAGTTGGAAAGGTTTTTGAAAGTCGGAGGGAAAGTTTACGAAAAAGGCTTAGGTAAGACATGTAGGTAACTATCGTGCATGAATATGTAGTTCCTGATATATATACTACAATCAGGTCTAAGGGGCTCCGTAAAAGAATGGTAAAATGATGATATTGGTGATAAAACGCCCCAAAGCTCTCGCTATCCCGGTGCCACGCGACCGGAGTCAGGGACACTCAAGGGCGACAGGTTCCGCAACCATTCACGCAAAGATTCAATATCCCATATTCGACCATCTTGTGCCATCTGATACAGATGCTGGAACTTGCTTCGATCAGTGATCATAGGCACTTCATCCCTATCGCAGTCAGAAAGTGCCTTTACTCTGTCGTAGCTCATCTGGGCATGGGTGGAAAAGGGCTGGACAATGTCCTCCAGCGTTTCCGTGCTTAACACTACATTGAAGCCACCCGGATGGCTGACCGCACGTCGTGATGGGATCGGAGAGTCCAACTCGAGACCGCAATCCTTGCGGATTAACTCGAGAGCGTGTCTCTTGGCCTGGGATACCGCCACTTCGAATTCGGATATCTGGTGTCGACGAAAGGTGACGAGATCGACCTTGTTGAGCAGGATTCGAACGGGACGGGGGTCGGTGCGAGTGACCAGGAACCTTCCGATCTCCCGTAGAAAGGACTGTGTTCGAACGGACCGCATTTCTGTGCACGGAATGACAAAAATGATCACATTCAGGATGTCTCGCACCAAAGCGGCCACGTCTCGGATCTGAATGTCTTGATCATCACATCCCGGGCAATCTAGATAGGCAGCTGAGAGATCCTCGGTCTCATACATCTGGATATCCATCGTGCGTGAATTGAGATGTGCACCAGATGAAAAGGCGGTCTCCGGGGCTGCTGTGAGTACAGTCAAGAGCTCGCTTTTGCCCGCCGCTGTTGTTCCCTCCACACCGACATAGAGACGCCGCGAGAGGATACTTCGCACTCGCCCCATCTGCGCTACCATTAAAAGCCATCTGGGCCAGAGATCTCTTACCTCGTAGTGCCATGACTTCGGAATCCCTGGGATTGATGCAAGCCCTTTTACCAAGACAAGCTTCAAGGTATCGGCTGTATGCTTTCTTTTACGAACATATTCTGAAATGGTGTTTTCAGTAATACAGTCAAAGCGAGACTTGGGAAGCCCAAGCAACTCTAGGCTTTTCACGAGATGAAGTTGAAACCCTAGGTCTATTTTGTGTTCTCGGCTCAGCCAGGCATTTACTTTAGGATGGACAGCAGTCCAGGTCCTTGCACCGGCGGCCAGAGCAACTCCGTAGACAGGTAATAAAAGCGCATCGCCCATTCCTGTTCTGTATATGGCTTCGGAAAGTACCAGCGAGCCACCAATGCCCAGTGTTACGGCGCTCGAGGACAGGGAGGGAATGAAACTTATTGCTGACGACATCCACCGCTTATCTTCTTTCAAGGCGATGATCCACTCAGACGGAGCGTCCAGCTGCGTAAGGACTAAGAGATGACAGAAACGCATCGCCGACAATACCTCGCTCGAATGTCTTATTGCCTCTTGAATCCGCTGTTGGGGATCCGATGGGCGACCGTACAGCTCTCGGCCTGCTTGCGAAAGGGTTGCTTCAAGGGTTGGGACCCTAGGGTACGCGTCTATCATCCTGCGGATACCAGCGTTTCTCCAGTCTCGCTCCGTACATAGATGCAGGGGACATGAATCGGCAATCGCAAACAGCATTTCCAGTAATAGTGTTCGCAAGTGACCAGTGCAGCCTGTCGGCAGATAAGCGGCGTGCTGCGGTAAAGGGAAATCTATATCCAGAGGTTGTGATTCTTCATCCTCGGAAGACTGTTCCCCCCAAATCCCCTCGACCAGTGCAAAAGCGTGTGTGAGATTGGTCACAACAAGATGAGGGCTTGCATTTGTTATGATCCAGTCGATGCACTCGGCTATCTGGCTAGCCTCTTGCGTCAATGCGCCGGCTTCTTGACGGACAGCCTCGGAGACGGAAGTCTGCCGCCTAAGCGCTAGCGCTTTGGAACTCTGCCTGACAAGGGCGATAATAAGAGCCAGTCGCACAGACTCGAATGTCGTCGAGTGGACAATGTCGCGGAGCGACACATGTTTCATCTCGTCCAACTTTAACCGTATTAATCGATGAAAAGAATCTCGAAGCTTTAGGTCTTTTTGAATCGCATCAGCCGTTTTCAGGAAGGCCTGAGGCTTCTCTTTGATACCCATGGGTTGCTCCATCTGCATAGTAATCTGTGACTGATTAGCTCTCCGGCAGAAGGGAAGCCGTGTGTATAACGAACCTCATTCTGGCCTGATATTTTCGAGTAAGTAACGAGAGGAAACTGTATATCCTTGTTGTCCATTCTAAAAATGGCTTTATCCACCAAGAATGGGATCAAGGGAGACGTGAAAGTGGCCATTATAACAATTCGATCCTCGTATATTACTCCCGTGCAAGCCCGCCTCAATTGACTTAAGGGCAAGCACTGATCAGCGAAAGACTTGCAATCTATCGCTGCCGCATCAATGACGACATCAGGAGTCCCACCTTCCTTGATTATAATGCCGAAACAGTAGTTGTAGTGAGACATCGAATGATGAATGAAATTGCCCATTGTGGTCTCTTCCGTTGGCATTAGGAAAACTCTTGTTGAAGTAACCGCGTTGCACGTAATTTCTTGATTACTTCCTTCTTCTTGGAGGATTTGGTACATGCAGCCATAATGCGCGAATTGACCTTGGCCCTTGTACCAGAGGTCGAAGGCTTGGGTAAGTACATCGCAAACAAGGCGCAAGTGCGATTTCTGATCCCGTACAAGATCGCCGGCTGAGAGAAGCCAACGCTTCAACTTCGTAACAGTGGCATTCACTATGAAAGGTACTGGGTCATCCGCATTGAAGATGTGATGGAAAAGCCTAGAAAGCTTTTTCCGCGGTACAGCCGTAGTGCCCGAAGTTTCAGCTACCATCATTGATGGCGCTCCAAAGGTCACGATAGAGATGCCCTGAGACCCAGCCTCTTCCCATGCATCTTGAACTGGATTACTAGCCACTCGGCTGTCTGTCAAGACATGATAGCCTACGATTGTGGCCAAAGCGCCTCTACCAGGAAGTAAGCACGTCCATCAGGCCCCTCGGTGTAATCAAGATACTATTCACTTACCCCATACTGTGACCACAAATAACCACTCTGAACCTCTGAGCGAGTTCGGCAACAAGGGGCCCGTACGGGATAGCGCTGTCGTAGAATCCCTTATGGAAGCGGGTTCCCCCGGTGATACCAGCTGCTGGACGCACGTCTAGGTCTGTCAAGACATCTTGAATAGCATTGGTTCCACGAAAGCCGATGAACGCGGTCTGTAGGCGCACTGACCAAGCTAGCAAGGGAGTTGATCGATGGTTGCGGTGTTGCGAGGCTACCCTGGGAGTGTCTGGAGGTTCGTTGATACACCATATAGCCGACACAAGGTCATGGCTCCGGGCCACCTTATACGCAGAATTCTGCTCAAGCGCCGCAACAACATTGTCGCTATCTTCGTAGCATAGAAGGCTGACGGCAGAAGCTGCACTAAAGGTGAGTTTCTTTCTCACGCTCTCGGATTCAGATAGTCCTCTCCCATGGTCGTCAAAGTCGATGTGTGCGGTGCAGAAATTCGGGATGCGAGCCATTCTAGCACAAATAATGGAATCCCTAGGCTTGAATTATTTCAGATATTGTGCCCCGTAGCCCACTCACTGACTCGAGGTTGTTTGCGGCCAAAGTTCGCTCTCCTCAGCGACACCTCGCAAAACATAACATATCCGTTGACTTGGTGTCGAAAAGGCGCTAACGGATTTTTCAGCTAACTTGAGAACCCACGCTCGCCAGCTCGTATTACTCCCGTGAACTAATACTAATTCTACGTTTACCGCCCGTCCGTGCGTCTGTGGCTGGAGATGGCTTACGACAGTCTCATCGTCTGACACTCGGTTGGCTGGATATCGCCCCCTCATAGATCGCGGGCTATCATAGGCAATTATAACTGCTGAGATGGGCGGTGTTGAGGCTCTCAACTGTGTCGTCTTACGCCTCCTTCAGTCTCAACATTGAGACGCCTGATGGGCCAACTGAGCACTGAATAACCAGCGGCTTATCTTGATCGTATCAGTGCCGTTTGCGGAAGGGAATGATGCCCGGGCTTACCTCGCCCCCAAACCCAACCCGTTATACCTTCGGGGGGACATAAGCACTTTCTCCTCAAGAGCCATATTTCTCTAACCGACCCTTGCTTTACGTCGTGCTAGATGGTCACAAGGGCTATCGCTCGTTGGGATCTTATGCGTACTTTCGATGCTCGTCCTTGAGTCTCTGTCGCAACCGTACCGTTGCCAGTTGGCGTATGACCTTACCCGGCTAGGGTCTATAAAATAGACTCATTTCGAAAAGGCCGGGCGATGCGTCATGTTAAGCTATTCTTAGGATCTGAATGAAGCGCTTAGATATTAAAGCACCTGATCAGAAAGCAGGGTCGAGGGAAAGTTGCCCAGAAATGAGATTACGAGTCATACAGGGACAAGGGGGTGACGCAGCTCGGGAGGGCGGTGATTCAGATCAATAGCAGAAATGCCTCACCTGCAGGGTGAAGTAAAGAGGGCGAAAAGGAAATTGTGCGATGTTAGGATGGACAGGGGTGCTACATACCACCACGCACGGCGAAGTGTAAGGACACATGACGCTACGCGAAAGTGGTTCATGTAGCCATCATGGACTTTCTCTCACACCGAAAAATCCGATATGGTGTAGTGGCTAACATCGTCGTCTCTCACACGACAGCCGGGGGTTCGATTCCCCCTATCGGAGTTTCTTTTTGTGTAATTGGACTTTTACCACGTCATTTTTCCTTTTTGGTCATAATAAACCATGCTTTACTACTGACCAATGTGGGACACGCCCGTCCGTGTTGGCTAGGTAGCATGTGACGATCATGGGTAGTATCAACGTTATCAGTTGAGGGGAACGCACAAGTACTCAACAACTATTTCAAGCTCCCCATCCTCTAGGCATGGTCGCTCATTTATTTCCCCGAGCGGCGTAATCACAATCACGATGGAAATTCAAAAGCTTTAACGGACGCGTTGACAAATTCAGGAATTGCGCCTGCGATTTTATGCCTAGTAAAATCAATGAAATGAACGCGGCCGAAATTCAGCACAGTCTATTCGGTCATATACAGAGACCCCATGGAGTCCCTTGATGGTCGAGGAATTCGTTCGACGAAAATACTTCCAGCTGAAGAGCTGCATCAACTATATCTCGTCTATCCGGTCACGTTTACCATGCAGTGAACAGTCTATGTATGCAGCTGCTAAATTCCCAGGCGAGTAGCTGTGTAGGAACCGGGCTCAGGCCCTCAGTGGAAAGGAGAGCCATGCTTCTATGGCAGGGACTACTGCGAACGTAGCGACCGTTTGTTTGAATGAGACGGAGGTGGGTGTACTTTGTGGACCCCAGACTATGCAGCAATTATAGAATAAATTTTTCTTCATTCAGAGTAAATCGCGGGTCGGGCAGCCCGGATGATGTGGCGGACGTGGCTAGGGTGCTTCGTGGTGCTGATGCGTAGTGGAATACGGGATCTGTGAATAGTGAGTGCTAGTTAAGGTTGTGTTAAGATAAGTTGATGCAGTAGTATTTCAATGCTTTCCAACTTTGTTGAAGTAATCTGGCATTATGCTTCTGAGTCATATATGACCTTGGACATCTTTATTTCGGGGGTAATATCTTGGCTTGATGTACCAGAGACTCAGACGATGCGAAGACTATGCACTTATGATACCCATTACTAGGTAGGCCTATAGTGGGTTATAGAAATAATTGACTTGACGGTAGCTTTCACCCAGGCATTTGCGACCTCGGCGTACTTTGTTACTACTAATTATGCGCTGGATATCCCCAGCATGTTTCCATTGGTCTCGTGTTTCCCAGACTACAAAACTGTTGTATTTCCGTTTGTCACAACGGCTACCACCGGGGCCAAACGAAACAAGTCCAATGGGGGTTCGAAGATTAAAAAGAGGTACATAGCTGTGATAGGTGCTGACAGGGAAAGACCGGAGCTCTGTAGTTCGAGGCATTCGGACCAGAGTCTCCCGATCTCCACTTAATTGCGTCCAGAAGGAAGTTTGATTATCGTGAAAGGTTATTTAGGATTTCCGATTTTTCAGTGCAACTCTGATCTCCAAGTGAAAATAGCAACTGTCTCTCAATTCCTTCTTGTCGGCTGATTATTTCCTTTGTAAAGTAAGCTTAAATGACTATTCTGCTTGATCGACAAAAGCTATGGTAGCGTTTGAACATTAAAAGACAAGCTCTGAAACTCGCAAATCAAAAACGTCATAATGCGATCAAGATCAGCATTCCCCTCCCGAAGTCGCAGCTCACCGGCCACTGAAATCGCCAGTGAACGGATAGAATCGGAGAATATGACAACATCATGTTTCAAGCAATCGGTGGGATGGCGGGGTGAATCACATATAAAGTTCGCTGCCCCTCACCTTTTCTTACTCTTTCTTCTTCTTTATCACATCAACTAAATCATCTTCGCCAAATCAAAGCAATTGAACAAGACCAACTCAGTAACTATGAGACCTTTGATGATGGTCCGCCCGAGCTAACCCTTAGTGCAGATTTTGAGAAGTACATACTGCCCCACAATCTCGTGGGAAGCCATGGCTCCGCTTTGGCTGTGCATATTGTCCCTTAGGGATCAAGGTATCTCAGGTAACTTCTGGGCGTTGTGCCGGTGTTCGTTCCTATGTCGTTGGCATTTCTTCTCAACTCTTCCAAGATAAGATATCTACGAGCAGATGAGAAGCAATGCCAATGGCGTGGGTTCGTTCTGAGAATATACGGTCAAAACTTGATCTGGATAATACCAGCGAAAGGATCATGCCTTCCCCTTCTTTCCCCTTTTTGTATGGAAAACTAACAAAGGCTCCAAGTCATCCCGACTTGATCCCTAACCCACAATGTCACCCCCCGCTGCTATCTTTGAGCCTACTGTCGCCCCTGTTGGCATCAAGGGCAAGGTTGTCGTCCCTGAGACGACTACTACCACCCTGACCGGCGAGGGACAGACACAGCTTCTAGACCAGTTCGGTGGAAAGTGGGATGAGTTCAAGTTCGCTCCTATCCGCGAGAGTCAGGTCTCTCGTGCCATGACTCGTCGCTACTTCCAGGATCTGGACAACTACGCCGAGAGCGATGTTGTCATCGTTGGCGCTGGTTCCTGTGGTTTGAGCTCTGCTTATGTGCTCGCCAAGGCCCGTCCGGACCTGAAGATTGCTATCGTTGAGGCTTCTGTGTCTCCTGGTGAGCCAGCCTCTCGACGATGACGTTGGATACTTTACTAACCCAGTATTAGGTGGTGGTGCTTGGCTCGGTGGCCAGCTCTTCTCCGCCATGGTCCTCCGTCGTCCTGCCGATGCTTTCCTCACTGAGCTCGGTGTCCCCTTCGAGGAGGAGCCCAACAACCCAAACTTCGTGGTCGTCAAGCACGCCGCCCTGTTCACCTCGACCCTTCTGTCCCGCGTTCTGGCTTTCCCGAACGTCAAGCTCTTCAACGCCACTTGCGTTGAGGACCTGATCACCCGCCCCGATGGCACTGACAAGATCCGTCTGGCCGGTGTGGTCGTCAACTGGACCCTGGTCACCCTTCACCACGATGACCACTCCTGCATGGATCCCAACACCATCAACGCTCCTATCATCATCAGTACCACTGGTCACGACGGCCCATTCGGTGCCTTCTGTGCTAAGCGTCTTGTCTCCATGAACTCCATCGACAAGCTCGGTGGTATGCGTGGTCTCGACATGAACCTTGCTGAGGATGCCATTGTTAAGAACACCCGTGAGGTTACCAAGGGTCTTATTATCGGTGGTATGGAGCTGTCGGAGATCGATGGTTTCAACCGCATGGGCCCGACTTTCGGTGCCATGGCCATGTCTGGTGTTAAGGCTGCTGAGGAGGCGCTGCGTGTCTTCGACGACCGCAAGCGCGAGTGTGCTGAGTAAATTCGGCATCTCCGGTATATGTTCCCGGTGGAGGTTTAGCTATGCTACTGGGTAGCTTTTGCTGGCAGTCGTTTTGATAATGCGCTCCACACTCGTTTTATGTGATAATGCAATGATACTTGTTTCCAACGATCAACTCCTTATCAAGTCTGAGAATATTCTGTAGAATGTATGTCGAACCTAGTAGGCATTATGTATTATATTTAGTAAACAAGAACAGCATATCATATGTTACAAAGTGTGTTGTCGTAAATTAATAGATATTATGTGCACCAATGTTCCACCTCAAGATGCAAAAGGTCATATTTCCTTCCGTCCCTCGGCAGCCAGAACCAAATCCTTTGCCGTCCGGACCTCCCACTCGAATTCCTTCAGAGCACGAAGCTCGCTTGAGACGAAAAGTCCGCCAATTAAGCCATCCAAAATACCAGCTCCAAAGTTCAAGGTGCTGACCAGGATAAGGATGAAGCCGATATAGGTGCGATTGCCCACCCACCATACACCGACCATGCATCCAATAGAGACCACAATCGAAAGGACGAAATGCGCGAGACGCCAGCGGCGCTGTGACCGTTCTCGCTGCACATAAGTGTGAATCATATCGATGATCTTGTCATAGGTATCTGGAGAGAGGGCGGCATTTGGGGAGACTTGTTTGGAGGTGGTTGTGTGGAGAGAAGGAGTGCTCGGTGAGTGAGGTAGATCTACTTGGGCTTGAGTTTGAGCTTTAGGTTTGGTAGAAGCAATATCGGAAGATCGAGTAATGACCGCTTCGACGGCAAAGTGGTCACTCAGAGAGCAGCGGAGGGTGGGGTGGCGTTCAGTCATGCTCACCTTCGCCGATTCAACGGACCAGCGAGGGGCAGGGAACTCGGGGGCATATCCTCCATCGCCAACAAAGATGTAGTCTAGGCGCTTTGCGCGCGGATCGGCTTCATCCTTATTAATGGTGATCTCTTCGCCCTTGTCAAGTCGCTTCTGTAGAGCTTTGGACCAGCGCCAGGTATTGAAAGCACCGTCACATGTAGCACCATTCTCAAGCAGATTGAACTCCGCAGATGGGATTGGTCGTTTTCGAGCTTGCTCAACAGGATTGATTGCTGCACCGAGGGACGAGTCGGGGTGCAGTTCGCGCCAAACGTCACGGACGGGGCTCTGGGCGCTAATCAACCGGTGGGCGAAGGAAGAAGGCAGCATGTTAAAGTCGCCCAGTCCGATTACCAGGTGCCCTCGCTCTGCAGCACCACGCATGAGCTTGGAGATCTCCCAAGCTTGCGCCGTGCGATGACACAGGTACGAGTCATTGGGTTCTCGCTCATAGGGGGCGTGCAGATGCGTGCAGAATACCTCAGCGACGTCGGCTGCACCTGGTCCAAACCGCACCCTGGCACAAGCTACACCTTTGCCCACAAACCAATCGCCACGGAAGAAGGCTGTTGGCCGTCCGTTGAGCGGGTATGCGTACATGCTGCTCTCCTCAATTGGCCACTTGGACAGAATCGCCAAGCCCGCTCCGAATATGCCTCCGAAATAAAACTTTCCATATGGTAGAATGTGCCGTGTTTGGTCTCGGATACTCTCGTAGTCTTGTTGTGTCCAGCACTCCTGCAGTCCGACTATTTCGGGGGGCGGACTGGCTTGAGCCAGCTGTCGACCGATCTCTGAAAGACGTTCATGACGGTAGGTGGCAAGGTACTTGAGACCCCAGCAATTCAGGGTCAGTATCCGAATGTGAGTAGGTGGTTCACTCGGAATAATTGAGGAAGCCATTTTTTTTTTGGTTTATTGACAACACTGGCCTTTTGGTGCTAACGAAGATAGCTTAAAGTGGAGTGTCGATCGGTGATGTAAATCAAGACTCACCTCACCGCCTTCGAAACGCGCCTTTCAATTTCCGCGGCTTGTCGCATCCCAACCGCGTTTGTGACGTTTGCCAATGTCCTCAATTGGGCTCAATTTACATGGACCATTCGCACTCCTCCAGGGCTCGCCGGCGAGAGACCCGTGTGTCTCCCGCCGAATCATCCTCAGATGAACTGGCGGCAGCTTCAGATCATGAACAAGTTGATCGCCGACGAACAAGCTGGGGCGTGCATAAGAATTTCACCCCGCAGCGTCCAAATCACGACCGTCACCCGAGAGACTCGGACAGTCCCGATGAATTGGCTGTCGACGCTGACGAATACTGGCGCACTTCACGCAACCGTCGCAGCCCCTCGCCTATCAATCGCCCAGCCGATTTGAGCAGCGGTGCCGAACACCTTTCGGAAGATCGATTGAGCACCGCAGACGAAGACAACACTCCTATTCGCGATAACATGTCAGATCGTGCCCCCACACCTATTCCTCCTGTTCCGGCTCTGCCTCCTAAACCTGATCACCTTAATTACCGTGAGAAGTTCGTCCTTCAAGGTCATCTGCGAGGCGTGTCTGCTGTTCAATTTTCCCCAGACTGTTCCATGATCGCAAGTGCTGGTAGGTTATGATGATGTCTGATTCCGAGGAAGTCATTGACCTGTGTTTATTGCAGGTGCCGACGCAGCCATCAAAGTCTGGGATACACTGACCGGAAGACTCATTTACACGTTTGAGGGTCACCTGGCGGGCATTTCCACCCTTGCCTGGAGCCCTGATGGTCAATGGATCGCATCTGGGTCCGATGATAAGACAATTCGATTTTGGAACGTGAATACCGTATGAGATCCACCGAACTCATCGCAAATTTCAACGCTGACTTGTTACTACAGGGCCGGGCTCACACCAAGACCTTCGTCGGCCATCACAACTACGTCTATCAAATCGCATTCACACCCAAGGGCAATATTCTCGTGAGCGGTTCATATGATGAAGCTGTCTTCATGTGGGATGTGCGCCGAGCACGCGTCATGAGATCTCTCCCTGCCCACTCCGACCCCGTCGCGGGCATTGATGTCGTCCACGACGGTACACTTATTGTTTCCTGCGCACTCGACGGACTTGTTCGTATCTGGGATACGCACAGCGGCCAGTGTCTCCGAACCTTGGTGTTTGAGGACCAGCCACCTGCCACGTGCGTCAAATTCTCGCCAAATGGCAAGTACGTTCTTGCGTGGACTCTAGATGGCTGCGTGCGTCTGTGGAATTACGTTGAGAGCCGCGTTGTAAAGACATTTCAGGGCCATATCAACGAGAAGCACAGTTTATCTGGTTGTTTTGGTCTATATGGTCCCCGGGATA
Organism: Penicillium sp. VS I D KN; assembly: GCA_019775415.1. Taxonomy (NCBI): domain Eukaryota; kingdom Fungi; phylum Ascomycota; class Eurotiomycetes; order Eurotiales; family Aspergillaceae; genus Penicillium; species Penicillium sp. VS I D KN. The sequence continues at coordinate 29,884 of JACWFT010000036.1, read as the reverse complement.
TCCGGTACACCCCGCCGTTGTGCTTTGCCGTGAGCGGCAGCGAAGACGGTGCCATTCTGTGCTGGGATCTGGTCAGCAAAAATGTTCTCCAGCGTATTGAGGGGCACACCGAAGCTGTTCTTTGCGTTCACTCCGGCGAATTGAACGGCAAGCGTCTTCTCGTCAGCTGTGGGCTAGACAAGACAGTCCGTGTGTGGGAGGAGCTGCCCGAAGGTGAAGAAACCAACGGAGTCACTGATGGTGCCCCTGCCGACATGAAATTGTCAAATGGAGTTGTTGCCAGTGATGAGGATGGCGATAACGAGATGACTGATCTCCCGGCCCCCTCTACTGCGACCACCCCTGCAGAGGACGTGATGATGACATGATCGAAGTTCTTGTTCTCGTATTTGACTTTCCATTGCATTGTGGCTTGCATGAGCGGTTAAAATTTTTTTTAGGATTGAGGAAATACCCGGTGTCTGGAGTCGAGAAATATGGCATGCATACGTGCATACGCCTCGCAGAATCTTTGATAAGTTAACGCTATGCATAAATGGAGTACTTTGCCATTCTTGATTGGAACAAACATGAAAGCTTTATCTCCCGTGGAATAGTAGCTGTATGAAAATACCTGAGAATGCAAACTCGCCTAGATTATCTATGGGTACATCTCTCATGGAAACTCTCTCATGAAAACTTAGGTTGAGAAGCCGAAAACATCATAACGCGCCCCACCACCCTCGTCTTAACCTGCTTATAATCTTGACACAGCGCCTCCCGAATCTCCCTTTCACCATCATCCCAATTACTAAAGATCCCTCGCCAATTATAAATACACATCAAAACCCAGCCAAAGAAGTTGTGCGATACATCCTTCCCAAGAACCGTTGTTCCATAAATTGTACCATTCTCAGCAAGATACGGCTTAAGATTCGTAAAAAGCACCATCTTCCGCTCCAATGGGCCGGGCAGACAATGAATCAGAAAAAAAGTCGAAATAGAATCATACACACCCTTCAACGGAAGCGGCTGCAAGACATCTGCCTGGACAGTTTGTGTATCAGGTCTACCAAGGCGTTTCTTGGTATAGTGAAGCGAATTGGGATTCAAATCCATAAGAGTCACTTGAGTCTTCTCTGGAATGCCGGCGTGTGCAGGATAGTAGCCTGTTCCAATACCGATATCTAGATGCCGGTGACCCATGAACTTTCTGAAGAAGGGGAGTTGAATGTTTGTTGTCCCGCAGCACCAGGCGAATGAGTTGCAGATCGATAGGACCCAGAGGTCGTAAAATGATAAAATGAGAGGGCTATACACCGCTGCGCCGGCGGCGCTGGCGGGCGCTGAGTTGGTTTGCATTGTCGTATTTTAGTCAAGTTTGGATGGCAGAAGAAGTGATGTGAGACTAGTATGCTTCATTGTTATATATGTGCCTTTAAAATGGCCCCCTTGTTAGTATGATGGGGGCCATGTCCCTGGTTCCCCGATACAGTAGTCGCATGATTCAATTATGTGAGGTCATAGCAACAGAACATATGAGGATGGAATTTACACAGTCCAAATTGAAACGGCGGACAATTGTTACATAGACTACGCTGTACCCTCGTGTAGCCCATGCACAGTAAAGTATAGACGGACCTGATCTCCTATATGACACAACCGCAGTAGGTCTAGCCCCCACTAAGATCTATGGAGGGACTAAGTCGGAGTTTCGGGGCCTTTTCTCAACCAATGGTTCAAGTCCAAAGATTTTTCTCACCGCGGAGCTACTTACCTAAACTCTAAAAAGCTCTGTAGAAGATTCGTTACAATTACTCCGTTTGGTTGGCTGGGCCCGCTATTCCCAAGGCACTCCCGTCGGGTAGCCATCCAAAAGATAACAAGTGTTGTGGGTCACACAATGCTCTTCAGGACCTTGATGGCTCAAGTAAAAACGTAATAAAAACTAGCATACTATTGAGCTTGGGCACATGTCGCCAAAAAGCGACTGCCGACATGTCTAAAATAAGCATAAGACAGCCTCCACAATAATCTAGAGTGTTCGACCTCGAGCACATGATTGATCTATTGGGGACAAGCTTGTCTGCGGCCCCACTGAAAACTCAATTTGCGCACCTTGGCTTCCTAATTGGGTTTAATGCTGGAGCTGCATACACTCCCATGATATCTCGCAATTTTTTCGCATTGTGGGTTGATTGTTGTGGCGACGAGCATTAAGTCCCTGCTTGTTCTCGATTTCTGATCGTCAACGATCGATTCAATCAGTTCACCATGGCGTCCTCGGGTCTGCAGCTGGTCTGTCCTTCTGAGCATGACATTTACTTTAATCTCAACGGAGATGGTTATTCAGAGCCCCTCGTTGGCGCCGTGGTGCTTCAGCGCCAGGCTATTAATGCGGATATTACCCAACTGCAACTATATCTCATGCAGACTGTGTTAGGGGAGAGCAACGTTTTTGCCACAAACCCTGAGAAGAACTTCTTGAAGCGAATTCGCACTCCTCTTGGAAAAGTCCCACGACCAGAGACTTCCGCTACCAAGTCATCCTCTATCATTGAACAAGTGACTCTTCCTTCATTGTCGATTGATCAACTTGAAGCCTCATTCAGTGGACGGGATGCCATCCCAGTTCCATTTTCCGTGCCCATTCCTGTGAATACGCCCGGAACGACATCTACAAATGTGGGGAAAATCTCATACTCCCTCATCGTCACTATGACAACATCACGAGGGAAAACCATCATCATCGACAAACCAATTAACATTACACGCCAACTTATTCCAGACCGGCAATGCATTCAGCATGTACGGTCATTCAACAAGTCACCCGCCATCACCAACATCGCTTTGTCCCAGACCATAGCAACGGACGCAAAATCCGGGATTTCCGTCTCCGCTAAATTAATTCTACGGAGAGGATTGAAAGTACGCGAGTCTGAATTTAGATGTGCTGCCATTCGAGGAATCCACTGGCGTGTGGAAGAAGTGACCAGATTGGTCGATCAAACCCAGAACAACCTCCATGATGCCCCGGAGGAGTTGCTCTGCGTACGTGAATCCATCCGTGAAATCTGTAGCGGGAAACAAAAGGGTTACTGGGCTACACGCGACAACCCACTGTCGAAGCAGCCGAAATCAGAAGATCAAGATTCAGCCGTTGATATTATGATCGATATCTCCATTCCAAAAAATGCAAAGCTCGCTCCTATGATCGACGGGTCTTGCTATGCTTCCGCTACCATTGATTCCATCTCAATGCCACTTGAGCTCCAGGACCGGTGTCCTGTGAGCCATGAGAATCTGGCTATCTTGATCGAGCACCGACTCAAGCTTGAATTTGTCACCGGAGAAGACACCTTCGATGTCCGTTCTAAGAATTTGGTTGATCGTAAGCCCTTGAGGCCTACATTGTCTGCACACTTTCCTCTTCTTATTGGGGAGACATTTAAGTGTGATTTTGAGGCTATTGCTTTTAGCAATCCGCCGAGGTATGAGGAAATCCCGTTGTCGCCTCCGGAATACACGCAATTTGTGTGAGAGGGTTCGTTTCTAATGACTTATGATACTATAATAATTAATAATACTACTTATCTTCACGAATTGACGCTTTTGGTATCTGTATCTTTCATATGCTGGATCAATAGTTCTATATATACTCATAACAGTCACAGGTGTGCCATGTATGGGCGGGCTGTTCATAGTATCAATGAGGAGGAAACAATTGTCCACTCGCGACGCGTTCCTTGTCCATATACCAAGAGAATCAGTTACGAGGAGGTATTATAAAAACAATTACAAGACGGAATTCACCCTCCTGGAAACCAAAAAGCGTGTGGGGGACCAAAAAAATTAAGACAAAAAGGATAATGAAATGGGGCGAGCCGGGATTGAACCGGCGACCTCACGATGACAATGTCAGACTGTAGTGAACTTCAGTCGTGCGCTCTCCCAACTGAGCTATCACCCCGATTATATAATAGAGATTTGTACTTTACATAATGTACGGCAAATAGTTCGGCGCAATTTCCATAGCCGTTAGCTCTCCATTTCTCGTCTTTAACTGGTGCAGGGAGTACATGTACAAAGGTATTAGACACCACTAGTTTTTGGCCAGTCTATGTGTATACGCACTCCACGGGCCTTAGCGTGGGATTTTCGATGTGGTTTTTGTCAATTCAAATCGTCCAATGCCCAGGCAGTACGATGGATCGAGTATATATAACGCGCACCTGCAGTACATATTACTTATGTCCAATCCTAAGGTTTCCAACTTCTTTCTCTATACTGTACTATCACAGGAGGTGCCAGCTCAGGGGCATTTCCTACTAAATATGATATTAACATCCTAAAATATTCTTTTCTCAAAGTTCTGGGATCAACTGATAAAGGTTCCTATACAATATGTATTCAATGCTAAATATGACTAAAAAGTTTGCGATCTCGCAGAATCATTCTGGGCTAAGGGCTTCCCAATTCGACAATCCACTGCCGGCCTCACAAATTGGTAGCACCCAGTCGCTCGTCGCCATTCTATCCGGCAGTCCACTTGTTAGTGTTGTAGGGGGTGTCTGAGTAATTCCGGCTTCGGTAGAAATGGCCTTGCGTGCTGCTGGCTCTGTTCCCTCGATAGTGATCGCGGTACCCTTCATCGCGAACCTGAACTTAGTCAAGAACATGGACTAGAGTATATGTCATGTCAGCTAATCAACTAAAGCAGAAAATATCAACGGTCGTCTGAGTTAATGGGCTCCTTACGTGGTTAGCTTTATCCACCTCGGTCGGCTGAAATTTCCTGTATAGAAAGCGTATCAGCCACAACGCCCACACCAATACTGCCATAGCTGACGACGACAACATTGATAAAGGGCTGAAAGCTCAAAGGAGACTTAGGAAATTTTGATCTCACATTTGCCCATCCTGTAGGATGCCTCGATAAGCCATCGTCAAAAGTGGTGGATTCCTAGTCCCTTTCGACAGTCCGATCCAGTAATCCATTAACATGCAAGACTCCTTTTTATTCTGCACAATGATGTCCATGGCGCGCACAAGGTAGGCTGTCTTTATCCTTTGGTACTCAACACCCATCATGCATTCTAAAAAGCTCTTCACAGCCATCGTGCTTCGCTTTCGGAGATCCCCGACAGTATCATCGGCCGGAGCCAGCAAGAAGACGCGAATCGGGCGCTCTAGAAGACGAATGGGGAGATTTGAAAGTGATATGTGGCTGACAGGGGTGTCATAAATTGCCGGCTTGGGTTAGATCACTGCCTCGCTGCTGAGATCCGTGCCCGCAATGTTTAGGCGCAATTTGGCTTCGATCGCCATTTCCAATCGCTCAAGCGACTGGCCCCCTTGACCACCTTTGCGCCTGGTATCACGCTCAAGTTGGCATGTGGTGAGCAGTTCATTTGACTTGCGGGTCACAGGATTCATTGGTTGCTGGGTAACTGTGAGATCGCTCAGTTAAGACTAAGCTCGGCAGCGAGAAGATACTAGACAGCGAAAAGAATGAGCATTCTTACATGTCTGTGCTTTCCAAGGGATTCTGTCTGTCTCTGAACGTATTCTTTCAATAATGAACGGGGAAGCTTTCGCCTTCTCGAAGCATCTGGAGAGATATTAGTTTCACGAGTCAAAGGCTCGGTACACACAGGAGGCTCACAGATCCTCATTATCTTGAGAAACGATGTAAATCGAGAGAGGGATAGAATCAGAAGCAGAGCCAGCTGGAATTTTGCCAGTACAGGCATCAACAATCACCCGGTTCCCAAAGATACCCCCAGTGACTGGTAAGTGAACATGGGTGCATCCAAGGTTCAACTTTTGTGGCTTCGTCTGGTTAAAAAAAGCTTCTATAAATGTGGGGATGTTGGCTCGAAGCTTGCTCTCAGAGCTTGCTTGTATGTCAGGCTGAAATTGTAGAATGATCCGGATAGGAGGTTCCATCTTGCAGCCCTCGAGGGCTGACATCCCGGAGAATGCCTTATCCAGGAGCATACCGCACAGGGAAGAGCAGTGTAAGGAGAAGAGAGGTGGACTTTGGCGTAATGTTTGCAGATGAAAGAGGAAAGGTGAGGATAAGGGGCCGGGCGCGTATCTCAGCTGGTTATTTGTTGGTATTTACTCAGTCCTGAATGATTGTCCGCCGGGCCGATCCACTTGCATATAGCGACGCTTGATATTTTCTTTAAAATGAGGCTCGCACCACGTAATCTCAAGCGAACATGTACCCTCTAGATTATGCGTAATGAAACTCTACAGCAGGGGGGCACGCGACTCTTTCCGGCCATTGTGTACCTACTAGGTTCCCGCACCCTTGCATATACAGAAGCCTTCTACGCACAGGAAAAATTTGTTTAATAACCTTAGGTTGATGTTTTGGACATTGAACACCGAAGCTATGACAAAATCAAAAGCCTTCCAGTCTATGACAGTGCTTTGACCTTAGAAGCTATCTTACCAGACAGGTTCCTTGAGTTCTTTGTTCCCTAGGCTCTGTGTTTTAGTGACTTCTTCATCTGAAACAGCGCCAATGTACGGCCTCTACTGCCCTGGCACAATTATCATGCATATTGTCCGACATCAGCATAGCCTTATAGGCATATTATAGAGAAACTGATCGCTAATTGCTTCGCCGTCGCCAAGAATAGTCAATCAATCACCAATTGGATTCCAGGCATACCGCAATGCTTCATTTCTGGGATATTCCACGTATTGTTTGAGCGTGACGGGCCGCCATATCCTCTGCATCAGTCGCAAGGGGCGATATGATCTCTGTGTCTCTGTAATCAGTTAGCATCTTATCAAATCCGTATGGTCAAGGAAGGGAAAGGGAATGAGAAGAAGTAAACAAGCGAGCGTAAGAGGCAGACGAGCAACTATTCATCCTTATCTATGAAACGTAGGGATACGAAAATAACAGGGCCATTGCGAAACGTCAAGACAGCAGCAAGAATATAAGCCCTTGAGCAGCTAGCGCAGATCATATGAAACTTTGCAGTTAATAGTTCTCATGAATACCTGGAGAAAATATTGAGATTCCGCTGGTTTTTGGGGTTCGACATGCTTCCAGGTGGTGATTGTAAACCTGTATTTCCTTATAGCGGGTGCGGGTAGTTATTTTTGATAGCGCCTGCAATGAAAACATATTTGACTTGAATAAGTATAGTGACTGAGAGCTCTGAATATATCAATAAAGCCCAAACCTCTTAGGTGTTACCCTACAATTGTCGATGTATAAGCCACTGCTCACACTGTTGTATCGACCAAAGTCACATGACCAACAATGCTTCCCTAAGGTGCTTACGGCCAGAACGCTATTATGCACAAGACAACCAATCAATGGAAGTTGATTCGAAGTAAGCGAATGAGACGTTGCGAAGTCGCATTATTATGGAGATACTGTCTCGATGGCGGTGGCATGCTGCTGCTAAAACTAGAGATAAACTACATGTACCTGGACTTACTGTCAGCTCAAGCTGACACATAATGATTTCCTTAGCAAACACTATAGACTGGATTTTCTGAATCCATTACTTCGGCCGCATACACCTTGGTTAGTTGGTTAGTTGGTGCGGGGGACGGGAATCCTTTCGGGCCGGCGCGCAGCCCGTACTACCATGCTTTATCGATAAGATCAGGTCCTGGGCATATTATTCGTAATGCGTTCGAAGTTTCTTGTAAATAGCTCGAATGTAAATGATATTCATGATAACCACGCAGTCTTCTTCCAGGGCTGCCTCCCATTCGGCAAAACAGACTGCCTATCGCCATAACGCTGGCGCTTAGATGTAGGGGCCAAATGTATGTCATTGGCTAGAACCTAGCTAACGATCCGCTGAGTGGAGGCGTTAACTAAAATAGCGTGGATAGATGAAACTCCTTGAGTTCCCAGTCGAATTCATTCAGCTCTTCCCCCCGAACCTTTCTGTCAAGTCAAAATGGCAACATGTTATGATTTACACCTGGGCGCAATCAACATCAACTACTCCGACTTACCATGCGAAGACGTGAGCCAAGTCGGTCACAACGTGACATGTTGTGTACGAGGCTCTGTTTGTATGAGCAATGGTATCTGCCAAAATGCCGACAAAAATGGGTATTACAGCGCAGACTGTACTGATCCAACACTGCAGGACCCTAAATGTCAAAATCGCTGTGGTCGGTATTTGTCTTCTGAAAATCAGTTTGGTTCAGTCCATGGAATATAAGAGCTGACCTTTGTTTTGGTGAAATAGGAGGTCTCGCTGGCTCACAAATTACGTATAACTCAACAAGCGGTCTTTGGGCCTGCTGCTCTTACAATGGTGGAAAGTCCAATTGTTCCAACCCGACTGATCAGCTTTTCCCCGCACCTGGCCCATCCAATCTTAAAAGCCTTCAATATCTCCCCACAGCCGGATCTGCTACATACTCTACTTTGGCGACCTCAACGTCTACCTCAAGCAACACTGCGCTATCCTCTTGCTCATCCTCATCCTTGAATATTGGCTCCGGAGCCGCCGCTGGAATCGGCGTAGGTGCTGGCGTGGGTGTGATTATTATTGCTACCGCAGTCGCGTTTTTGATTTCCAAACGAAGGTCGAATAAACAAACAGATAGTTTACAGCGAGGCGCTGTGTTTCCAGCTTATATCGAATCAGACCCAAGGAACAAGATGCGCGAGTTAGACAATAAACCGTTGGCGCGTGAGCTGGATGGCGAAGGCTCCCTGCCTGAATTACCATCCAACCATTAAGAGACTAGGGTTCTTAGTGCGTATAACTCTGTCGGTGGGCCTGTTTAATACAACACTTCTGGGTCATCATGAATAATTATATGGGTTACCAATACTGCTGAGCCCTCGCGCAATCTATGTAAATCAATTCTCAAACCTATAATGAGGTAACCACCATGATGGATTAATTCAAACCAGACCCTGTAACTTTGAAACCCACCGGAGATATGGGAATTCGAAATATCACTGAGTTCAGCGACACGAGTCTCGTATGGTCTCTCTGTCTCATGAGTTTCTAAAATATCTAGAGATCTCAGATGCATTATCCTATACGGATCAATTATTGAGAGTAAACGAATGTCTGTGCTGGGTCTTCCAATCGATAGTCGAGAGCTGTTTGATTGTGTACGTCAGCCAAGAACTGAGCGCATATTACCTAATGATACTTATTGGCTCCGCACCTGCTATGAGCCTTCCTTCAAGGGCTCCTGGGATGGGATTCAAAGTCACGCTGAAGATAAATTGGATGATCCTCCAATTTGCAACGATGTGTCCTTGTATATCTTTGGTTACAGTTGGGACAAGAGCTTGACAATACTTGCACCGTTGGAGAATACGAAAACTATAACCGGGTATTCCTACAACTGGACTTTAGGCCAAAGCTTCTGATGCACAGGTGGCGAAAGAAAGCGGCTATGACCAACAGGAAGAAGAAATTGTTTACCAGAACTCTAGTCAGGCCACCACGTGCGTTTAGTCATTACGCGCGTCCACGTCGATGATACAATTACCTTTGCTTCCGGACGTTCCGATGCAGGCACACCTTCCGTCCTGTGGGTTAACGAGTACGAACGGGCAATTAGATACTCTTGTTAGAGCTGGAGGATGCGTCAGATTTCGCAGTCTCCAATTCTATGCTCAATGAGTTTCCAAGTTAGGTTAATGCGCAGATTGACCAATCCAATCAATGGGGTGAGCCGTTGGGACCTCCCTATGATGTCCAGGGCATTCAGAGGGGCTGATGGGATATTTCCCGGACGAACCAAGAAAAACGATAAGGAGAAAAAGTCAATAGCACAAACAAACAACATATTTGAAGTAGCGGGAGCCGTATCTCAGACCAGATGACGTTGTCTCTACAAAAGCAAGTCCTGCTAGGCCTGGAGACCGAGACCGAGACCGAGAATGCGCGAAAGAGAGAGAGAGAGTATTTTCGGTCCTCTACCAGAAGTGTTTCCAAGTTGATAGGATTTCCAAAATTAAATCTGTCTCAATTCATATTGATATGTCAAAAGAGCCCGTTCACAACGTGTTTCAGCGGGCCATCAATTAGGACAATAATATGTGATGAAACCAAAAACCGAGATACAGGAATAAAGGCATAAGGAAGTGAATGTATGGAACATATGGCATGAATAATGCGAAGGTTGCACGCAAGGGAACTAGTTTTAGACCAGCTGCAGGCGTCATATTTCAATGGATGCGACTTTTCTTAGCAAACGGTAATAAACAGGCCCAAACTGGAAAGGTATTAGCATGTGGTAAATGAGGTTTCGGAGATGTAACTTACGGAGAGGGGTTGAAGTCTTGGAAGAATGTCAGATCAGTACTACCAGCATTCGATATCTCAAATGCAATAGCTTTGCCGGCGGGGCACGAGAAACTTTCGATAGCATATGAGTGGCCAGGTGAGACGGTGAAGTCCCCCAGGTTAGTGGAGACAGAAGGTGCGTTATTGAATGTAGTGGACTTAGTAGCAGTCCCGGAGAGTTCAGCGATCTCAATCTTGCCGTCACCACTGAAGGTAAAGTTTGAGGTCTGGAGGTCGGCCTTGTTGGGGAATAGGAAGACCAGGCTACAGGTCTTACCAGAGTCAGATTGGGGAATATCGAAGTTGAAGATACTTGAAATACTAGAGGTCACTTCGCCGTTGAAGGAGGTACCGAAGGCTTTGTTGGGTGACTGAGAGTCAATCGGGACGATCAAGTGAGGGAATTCAAAGTTGCCTGACGAGAGAGTGGTGGGACAACTTGTACTAGCTGACGAGGTCTCTGAGGTCGCTGAGGTCGCTGAAGTCTCTGAGGCTGCCGAGGTCGCTGAGGCCGTTGAGGTCCCTGTACCAGAGTTCGAGGCGGAGCACGAGTCGGCCTTCAACTCGATGACCGAACAGTGACTGAGAGCAGAACTTTCCACGGTATAGATATTCATGCCGCCATTCTGGCCAGTCTCGCAGGAGAAAAACTGGGTGTTACCATTGAACTCCAACAAGCCAGATGAACTGATAGAGAAACCTGGGGTGGGAGTGGCACCAGTATCACACTGAAACTGAGTCGTGGGCGCTAAAGTCTTGTTAATATCTTTCTTTCATCGATCAAATGCATCACTTACGAGTCAAAATACAGCCACGGCCACTGCCATCGGTGATAGAGCCATCGGAACTGATGCAGAACTCGGCAGGAGATAGGCTATTATCACCGATACGGTTTTGGCCATCGCTCAACTGGCCGACATCACCTGAGGCACCGCCAGAGGCAGTGAGATGAAAGCAGCAGGTCTGACTGCGGCTAGCAAGGGCATGAGCATTGGCAATGAAAATTGCCAAGTTGATAAATCCTCTCATGTTTGTAAAAAAGTGGAGAGTACTCGAGAGCAATTTGGGCTGTCAAGGTTTGTTGTAGCTTCAAAAATGGAAGTAAAAATTCGATGAAGCAGTTGAATTCTGGTAGCCATTTATATTTATGCTCGGAGGGGCTGGTGACATGTTTCTCTTTCGCAGCGCAGAAGCCCAGGGCAATTCAGGAATCTAGCAGACGTCATGACTTCATAGCTTGAATCATTTTTATACCCCTAAAACTCATCAAGGCGGCTATACGCGACGATCTAAACTGTAATAGTGCAATGGGCAGTGTGGGTTGAGTGGCGACCTTGTTTACCACGGCTCAGAGTCTAAGTGTGGTTTACTAGGACAAAAGGTCTGACCCCGTATTGACAGGATGATTGGACAAACAACCATGGTTTTCGAGTGGATTGTTTATTTAGATTCTTGATTCTTGTCGACTTCGGAGGCTATAGTGAGTCGAGACCCGAAAATGACCAGTTTAAAGGAAGGGCTGCCCCGTGTCTGTCATAGCTCAATGGATGAGATCATCAACCTCTCCCATAGACAGGATCATGAATGATGATCGCGTTTGAATGGGCCTTTTAATGTATAATCTGGGAACATTGTCAATTCAAACAAGGACTGGAAACACGTCACTTTCTGTACTTGTCATCGAAATCCACAAAATGAGGGGAAATGGTCCCATTATTGTGAAGCCGGAAGTTAATGACTAAATATACTATCATTGGTTGGCTAGAACGTAGCCATTGAAAGCTGTTCTATTTTTGTTCGCTCGGTACGAACCACGAAACTACACAGTAGAGTCGAACCGAGGTTTCCTTTGCTACGGAACCTTCGCATATATAGGCCCGGTTTACAGTACTGACTACACTGTATCTTGAGCCAATAAATACTCATTTGTTACAATTCGATCATTCATTTCGTTTCACGTTTTCCGCCCAGGTTTTGCCACATACGGTAAACTTTTTGTTAGCTATAATTTGCCAGAGCAGGTACCACGGAAACATGGAAGGCGGAGTAGATTGTGTGACCGAGAGAGAGAACGAGATCTCTGAACAGGAAACTGGGGCGGAGGCCTGACCAACAAGGCAAGTATTCTCCAACAACGTTGTTTTGCCACAGCGAGCTGTGTCTGCTTGATATGGGCTTTCTGTCTGGGTTTACTGCAGAGAATGACGATTTCGATGTTCTCTCCGATTTACAAATGGATGTACATTGACAGGAATCCCTTTTCACGGGTTTCGGTTTCCCCAAATTGTCGCTCATGAACCTCAGGGCCGTGCGAGCGCGGCTCGGTGGATCGACTTCAAGTTGTGAACCACGGACGTGATGCGCTGGCTGAAATTTATGAATTTCATAGCAACATGAACCAAGCCTACAAGATACTACATTTGGCTAGTTCCTCATTTGAGTCGTTTCGCTAAATCCGCCCCTATAACTCGGCAACGCTCAGTCAAAGTCTTCTCATTATTGAAAAGTATTTACTTGATGCTAAACGAATACGAGACTGAACCGGGGTTTACCGTCAAGATAAGTAGCTCGCCACATTCGTCGCAAAACAGGGTCTGCATACTCACCAATCAAAGCCAAAGCCAGCCCCCCAACAATGTAATGACCAGGAATAAGCTCATTGTTTCATTGTCCCTTGAAGTTGTGGCTTTTGCTCCTACATCTGTGTTGTTAACACCTTGGGGACTCTCCGCTGCTTCCAAGGATTGAATCCATCGTGGTTTGCGCTCTGTTGGTCTCGATTGAGCCTAAAGGGTAGAGGAGCTAAACGTTGGGCGAGATAGCGAGAATGAAATCTTCCAACGTAGAGACTACAGGACATGCACCAATATGATCGCTTGTGTCTCTTTCTTACAGGTCCCTGGCGGCCAACCTTAATACCCATGACCTTCCTCACCAAAGGCACTCAGTGAAATTGCAGTGGTTCTGGGGACAGATCCCCAACACCATTCTCTGTGCCTACCGTAAAGTTCTCAGAGCTCAGTGAGAGGTTCAATGTACTTGTTGTGGCATTATGCTACCCATGCAAACAATAAAACATCCACGCGTCCGAAAATGCTTTAGAGACACAGTGATACCTGTCATCAATAAGTAATTTTAATGTTTCTTCTCGTATCTTTTCCAATTTTGACTTTTCCATATATTTTGGCATCGTCGCTCTCTTCTGTAGTATTTGCATACTCGGCCTAGGTGTCACCTCCCCAGGAGAGAATTCTCACCCTGTATACAGTCCTCCAGTTAAATGCCCGAACTCCTCATCACCTAGGCCTGGCAAAGCTGGAAGATGTGTGGCACTCGCTCCCTGGGATACCGAAACAACAAAAGCAATGCTTTGGCGCTCACGGCGCGACATAGAAGAAGGTGATAACAGACTCCATAGAAGCTGGTGTTACCATTAGACAAGCGGAAGTGGCGAGTCCCTGTGGTAAGGCAATCTCATTGAAGCGCCTTCGTATGACATATCAGTCCAGTGAAGATTAAAATCGAGATCAAGAGCTATACCTAGCGACATACGCTACATCTACCCCCTCTGATTCGGGCTGTTCTACCCACTAAAACTCCAATAAATCAATCGCTCGGTGTACCCTCGGCCAACCCCTCCTCAATCACCGTACCCACAGTCTTCGAAACTTCGCCCACTGCGTCTCATGCTCACCCCCATAGGGGGCCGTACAGAATACCACAAATCCCCATTTCCCCCAGTCCTTAGTCTCTGCGCTTTAGAAGATAAAATTTAGGGTCTAGACAAAAGGTGCGAGAAGCTCCCGCTCATACTACTTGTTTTCCTCTGATTTAGCGGCCTTAACTCGGGCCCGGTAGCAGCGACTTATTTCATGCATCGTTTCGCGGAAACTATCTCCGCTGTGGCTTTCAGACCGTCGAGAGAGTGGTTCGTTGAGTATCTGAGAGAGCCATAAGGTCTTCCCCGCTGGCGTTGAGGAGCCAGTCATATGTCCAGCCTTCTGGGTAGAGATACATGATTGGGATTAGGTTAGACTTTTGTTAGGGTGAGGTAGGGTATATTTATTCTGTCTAGATGGAAGGACTACTGCGGTTGTTTAGCTTGATAATTTTTTCAGACATGAAATATATGTTCATCCCAGATGTGAAGGAAATAATGTTGAACGTTGAGGAATTAACGCTCCTGTAAGTTCAATGTATACCACCGCGTGTGCTACAATCGCCGCGCTGTAAGACCTGATCACGTTGTCGGCGATAGTCCTCTAGGTATTGAAGTGTCGCAAGCACAAGTGGAATATAATCACGTATAACCTTGCAGAACCTGAAATGTCGATTGCTGTTGTTAGGTATCCGAGTTTAAGTCCAGCCTAAAAATAGAGAAGTGGTTGGGTTAGCAATGATTAACGTGCGGACTTCGCGAAAGTCAATCTTTGATTTTATGGGCATAATCAATATAAGGCTGGCGATCAACTTCTTTTAAGTTTGGCGAGCCCATGAATTAGCCAATTAGTACATTCGACAGCTTTTGATGCTGTTTGGATATCGTTGCCCCTAATGCTGCACAAATTCGATTCCCGTCATGCCAATTGGGAAGTGCGGTACACTGTAATCAAGAGTTTTACACAGGCCTTTGGCTGCTGAAGACGGCGGCCTGCAAGAGAATCTTTTTCCACATATTGTAGATAGCGGGTGGCCGCGGACAAGAACGGATCCACGGAAGTCCAGCGACCGAAGCCGAAGCGCATGCTCCACTCGTAATGGAGTGAGGCACATATGCAGAAGTTCATCTTTGCGATCGCCAATAGGAATGGTGAGGCATTTTCTGGGCGTATTGTGGCGTGATGTGCCACTTTCGTTTATCCAATGCCCACTGGGCCTCCCCTAAAGCGCAGACCGTGCCGTCGGAGTTAAGCATTTGCTAGTGCCGTGCCGACGACCTCGCAAGATAGGATTCATTTACCCATTTATCCATTTATCAATTCACATTTGGTAACGTTCGTCGCGCTTCCTTCTGCATTTTGTTACTCAATTACTAAGAGTCGCTGACAAATCCAAAGCACCTGTTTATCAACTAGTCACTACATAAAAATCACATAGCCAGGCCTTATTTTGGCTCCTCCCCGATCAGCCAAACCAAGCAAGCCGTTGCTCCCAGAACAGACGAAATGGCCTCACCAAACCGCAAATATGTCAACAAGCTAAGCGGGCAAAACGTCCTCATTCTCGGAGGAACCTCCGGAATTGGTTTCTGCGTGGCAGAGGCGGCGCTTGAAAATGGCGCCAACGTCATCATCTCTAGCTCAGGTTCCGCCAAACTCGAGCGAGCGATCAAGAGACTTCAGGAAGCGTACACTGATCTTATGTCAACACAACGTATTTCCGGATACGTTTGTGACCTGGCCAATACGAATACTCTGGAAGAGAACATACGCCGACTCCTAGATGAAGCCACCGCGACTGAGAACGGAAAGCTCAAATTGAACCACGTCGTTTTCACTGCAGGTGATGCACTTGCAATTGTCCCCCTGGAAAATACCTCTGTCGAAGCTATCCAAGCATCCGGTGTTGTGCGGTTCGTCGCGCCACAGATCCTGGCCAAACTGCTACCGAATTATATGGAAGCTTCCCCCGCCAACTCGTTTACTTTGACTGGTGGGTCTGTTGCACACCGCCCTACTTCCGGGTGGTCTGTCGTATCCGGCTACGCATCAGGAGCTGAAGGACTCGCGCGTGGACTGGCACTGGAATTGAAGCCCTTGCGAGTCAACATGGTGATGCCAGGTCTGGTACATACTGAGTTGTTCTCTGGGTTCCCAGATGATGCCATTCAAGCGCTTTTGAAACACTCACGGGAGAAGAACTTGACGGGCACCGTTGGTCGCCCGGAGGATCTTGCAGAGAGCTATATCTATCTCATGAAGGATCAGTACATTACTGGAACTATTGTGGCATCAAATGGGGGTGGATTGCTTGTGTAAATATCCTTTGTGTCAACGCCCAGGCGCATTCCATCAATTGCGCATATAACGGATTTACTCAAACTGCCAACCCGACACTTTACAGAAGGAATGCCGATACATACTTGGGGCGTCGAAACGGCCCGATAGTTGCCCAATACTTGTATTTTGTATATTCACGTCAAGGCGGAAGCAATTAACAGATCCGAGCTGAGTAGCCTTAAGTGTAAGTAACGCAAGTCTAGAGTTAAAGGGCGCATCGGAGTCTCGGCGTCTTGAGTTGCCGAAATGCGGGGTCCTGCCTGTTAAATTCGGCTGCATACAGACGTGTATCAAGGAACAATGCGTACAACTCTCCACTTTTTCTGTAGTGCGCATCTGGGCGATCATAATGACGTCAAAGTCAATTTATGCTGGAACGATCCACAATTGAAGCTGTATCGTACGATAGGTCATGAGATAGATGATAATTTATCTGTGAAGTCGTATATCAAAATTTAGAAGTCGCTGCCATGTGATGCAAAATAACTTTCATGGACTTCGCGCTCGATGGAGTCAATCTTCTGGAGTTGGCCTCACCGAGGAGGGATGGACAAAATCAGGAAACACGTCAGAAGTGCATATTATGCAGACCGCATAAAACGATCATTATGTCTCAGATTTATCGTTCAACTTTATTTATCAAAAGGATCGCCGGACTTTGCATAGTGATTCATGTTAGGTCAGGTTGATCATAGCTACAATATCCCTCCACTAGGGTAACTTGTTTTCTTCCTTCCTCATACCACAGTCTCTTATCACATAGGTTCTGTACCCTCCAATTGTGCGTCCTTAAGCTTTGCATTGTGTTCCAAGATACCGCTGCCAGCATACATAAGAGACCAAGTACACATAAATATTTTTACCAACAGTACAAGGTAAGTCCTAAGCCATGACTATCCTGTCCTTCCAATTTTAATCAATAGGCAGATCAAAACATGGCGGACAGGTTGAATGTCAGTGTGATATCTGCGATTCACGGAATCGTGACCGGTGATAAGGCCCTTGTGCTGGTGTCAGGCGTTAAGAGCAATCGGCCAACACTCAAACTCAACGATAGCGACGAAAGCAATAATTTGCAACCTGTACCTGAAGACACGTCAAAATGGAAGAGTGTGCTGACAGGGTTTACTGTTGGACCTAATAAGCTTCTTGCAACGGACTCTGGTGTTCAAGCAACTGTTGTTGTCCGGGGCTTTCCTATCCAGGGTCCGGTTTTCAGTGGACCTCATATCCAGCCATGGATGAGCACCACAGAGCAGAATAACCTAGGATTTGCCGTTGATGATTACTGCAACGCTCCGACAGTTACCAAATACTACTACATGGATGCGCAAGCTTCTCAATTCTTGTCTTACGACCAAAGCAGCCCTCCAAATCCTGATCAATTGGCCTACACTACGACGGATGCAGGGGTCACGGTTCCTTACATTGTCCGGCACGAAAAAGGAACTGCAAACAGGGGAGTATGGGAGCTCGCCACCTTGTATGACCCCAAGAAGCCATGGACTGCAATTTATCCACAGGAGGCATGGAACCGAAAACTTTACATTGTCGCATTTGGAGGTTGGAACCAACATTATAGCCAGTCGGTCCTCCAGACAGGATTGACCCCGGAGATGAAGTACACGGTATTCCAGGACATGGCACTTCGACGCGGATTCATGGTCGCTCGCTCGACACAAATGCAATCAGCAACCAATTCCGATCCTGTTCGGGCTGCTGAATCCATCTTGATGCTCAAACAGTATGTCATGGTGCATTACGGAGAGATCATGTACACTCTTGCCTCGGGGCCATCAGGGGCTTCCATCATGCAACAGATGATTGCTAATCAATACCCCGGTCTGTTCCAAGGGATTATGCCTCTATCTAGCGTTCATTCCAGTTGGTATGTTCCTGGGATCTGTATTGAATCCATGCTTCTGGAGCACTACTGGAGTGAAACGTCTCCCGCTTTATGGTCAGATTATAAAGCGCGCCTTGCGGTCGATGGGCATGTAGATCATGATATCAGGGATTTTTGGAATACTGTCTTTGGTTCTGAGAAGACTAGTGGTGTGGATCCAACTCAAGGAACAGGGCTGGAGTCGGAAGAAACATATAACCCCCAGAGTAATCCAGCCGGCGCACGAGGCACCCTTCAAGACTATCAGGTGAACTATCTTGGCAGACGCTTGCGTTCAGAATGGACCCCCATGGAAGCAGAAATCAACAGAGGATTCGCAAGTCTTCCTTGGGATAATGAAGGCATACAGTATGGTCTGAGCGCGCTCCTCAACCACCAAATTAGCGTGGAGCAGTTCTTGGACCTCAACCAGAAAGTGGGCGGAATTGATATTGATGCCAACTATATCCCCTCACGAACTGTGGCTAGCAAAGAAGCAATCGAACGTCTCCATCGATGTGGACTGATCAACGACTTCAGCCACTTAGCTGAAGTCGCCATCTTAGATCTACGTTGTCCAGAGAGAGAGGACCCTATCAGAAGCCACACTCAATTCCATACCTGGGTTTCGAGAATGGGCCTGATTCGGGCCCAAGGTCATGCTGAAAACCAGGCTATATGGATGTGCCCAGGCTTCAAAACCGTTCAAGGTCCTCCTGAGGCAGCATTTGTGTTCATGGACAGTTGGATCTCTTCTGTTCACAAAGACACTGCGGATCTTCCTTTGGCGGAAAAAATCAGAGCAAATCGACCCTCTGACCTCAAGGATGGACTGTGGACTCCGGATGGAACTCCAATCAGTGACTTGGAAGAAATGAACCGCACTTATCCGTTTTACGGAGACCCTAGAACTGTGGCTGCTTGCAACAATCTTGGGGCTATGCTCGTGGCAAAGCCACAGCTGAAGCCGATTGATTTGAAGGATTATCCAGGGATTGAATTCTCTGATATGCAGCTTCAGCAATTGAAATCTATCTTTCCTAATGGGGTGGCTGATTGGGAAAAGCCCGGAGTTGGACAAACCCAAAGCATACCGTGGCTTTCTTATGAATCAGGTCCTGGGGTAATTCCAATAGTCTCTGTTGACAATCCCTAGTGTCTTCATTCCATCCCTCATCGGGGCCACAGGACTATACATACTACCTCCTCCATACTAGTCTCTATAAGCCTCTCAATAACTTTCATCCGCTTTAACTCCTTCACTTATCTTTTGGTAGGTAATATGCATAACTCGAGCATTTCTAGACATAGTGGTAAACTAGCCTATATGAATGGCAGTGCATATCACCAGTGTATCGTGCCCGCAATCCTTCTAGTATCGATGTGCTAATCTTCTGCGTGAGAAATGTCTGTTTCCCTTATTTGGCTTTGATCCATTGGCTCCTCCATACTATGGAGTATGTTGTTGATTCCATTCTATGAGACAAGCTCTTTTATAGGTACGTGGGGATGTCATGCCATGCCCGCGTCGCCAATATCCATTCTCTTTCCCTACAGGTTTCTAATTTTCATAGAGAATTGAAGCAAACTATGACATGCAATTGAGGGAACTAAGCAAGGTACAGATACAAGTTAAACTATTTGCCACCCTTCAGTAACCAAATAATTTAGGTATGCAGTCAAACAATTGGTTTCATCAAACAAATGGAAGAAGCCGCCAATTCCGCCTGTATCGCAATTCACAATAGGTGCGCCACATATACCCTCAGAAACAGCGCTGTTGATAACCCCGAATAACGAACTGACAGTATAAGCCCGCCAATTTCTGAAATTAATTGGAGGATGTCCAGGGGGGCGCGTCGGCTTCATGTCCATAGTCCCATAAGCCATGACGGTGACTAGGCCTGAGCTCATTCCGTCGAGCTCGCTTCATGTGCCCTGCTCGACCCGGTTACCTTTCAATTATACTCGAAAGGTTTCGGCTTGGAAATATGAGCCTGTTCTGGTAACTTTCGGATGCCGCTGGGGTAAGACTGACGAGGGAGATGTCAAGCTCAGGCCTTGTCTCGAAGACTTCACCGATTTTGTCCGCGGTCGCACGAGGGCGGTATACCTCACTTGAGAGTAGGAAACCATGATTCGCAACTGTGAGGGCATAGTCACCATGAGAACTAACGATTTTCACACCCGAAGTTGTTGCAACATTTGCAAATTCGTTTACGGGTCTTGGATCGCCAAACCCACACTCTGAGCAAAAGCCTGGTGTGAGAACAAATCTCTGAGATAATTTGCGTCATCTTGGGGCAGAGGCCGCCTCGAATCTATGTGCTGTTGAGGATCTACTACTCGCACTCGGCTTTGATCTTTCATCGCCATCCGACCCCCAGGACCCTGAAACCTGGGCAGAATTGTTGAAGGAGATGCCCTTCCAAATGGCCCAAGGGCCATAATCTGGAGAGTAAGCCCGTCGAGGGATTGCTTCCGATGACGAGCCTCCGCGAGCCTAGCTGCGGTACGGGTCTTGGAACAAATGAAAAGCGTCAATTTTATTCACTAACATCTTGAAGAGTGTCGCCAATATTGAAGCTGCTCTGATGCAGACCGTGGGGACAATTCCAGTCCCGCGGAAATGAGTGCAATCACTGTAAGGAAGAGGCAGGATCATTCTCAACTGCATAACAGTGGAAGGAGTAGAGCTCTGCGCGAATTTTCACTGGGAAAGTTGGCCCTACGGTGTTCCTTCCAATCGCAGCCTTCTACTCCTTAGAAACGCCAATCTTTTCCGCCTTCCACTGATGAAGAGGTGCAAATCAAAAAGGACCTGATGGACAGTGTGCGGACCAAGCGCTCTCTTTGAGAAAGAGTGACAGGCACATCGTCTCGAACATCGCACGCTTTGGCAGGAATTTCAGCGCGGCCGAGCAAAGAAACTGCTTCAACTTCCTTCATGCGCGAAAGCTTCAGAAGATGGAGGGCAATTTCAGTAATTCGGTGGCTGATGCCACAGTCGATTTCGACGCATCGGAGGAGCTGTGGATGGTAAGGTGCTAGAGTATGAAGCGTAAATCCCGAGCGAGCTTACCATATCGATAAGGGAGCTTTTTAATTGAACCGGTACGGTAGTTGAACACTCTCAAAACCGCATTTCAAGTACAAAATTCAGAAGGTAATATCATGGAGTACATACCCAAGTACATACTTGCCCTGCTACTCTGTAGACTACGCTGGAATGTGAAGGTGAGTAAAACGTGACACCCATTGAGCCACCTTTTCTTACCTATGTCATGGCTCTGATGAAGCGTTATCTCGTATGTTGACGTGAAATGAGCGAGTTGATGCGATGTCCTTACAAAACCATCAAATTTCATCGATTCAGCCCTTTCAATTGTTCTCTTATCGTGTAGGCGTGCGTTTTGACATGTACTCACTGATTCAACTGACATCCGGCTTCTCTGCAAAAATATCCTTGATGTCATAGTCAGCAACAGAAAGAACGCGTAGTTAGCTAAACTTGGAAAGCAAAAGATGATGGTGGGGACTGGATTCCTCACTATGATTGGTGCGTCCGTACGAACAAACCAATGGTAGCTATTGCTCAAATATATGAAGACCCACTCTCGTATAGACTCTGATGATCACAAAGATTTTTGCAAGTCAACAGAGAATGAGATTTAAGTCAACGATACCCCTACAATGTCTCAAACAATCACATTGTTATTGCTTCATAGCCGACTATCTACCATCACCATGACAAAATGTCAAGGTACAGTGGTCAACGGTTCTCGTGAAAACTACACAATAGCTCACAATGAATAGCCCTGACGACCCCCGACACAATGTGGAACTTTTGTCCCTCGGTTGCCGCTGCATACCTGTTTATCGTACTCTTTGCGCTAACGACAATCTCTCACACCGTGCAGGCGATCCTGCACCGTAAATTCTACTGCTGGGTGATCGCCATGTCCGGCACCATCCAGACACTGACCTATATCTTCCGCGTGCTGAGCATCCTCAACCCTGCCAGCTATGCAAATTATGCTGCATGGTTTGTGTTAATTCTTATCGCACCGTTGTGGACCAACGCATTTGTCTATATGGTCATGGGTCGAATGGTGTGGAACTTCACTGACGACGCGCGCATCCTGCGTATGCGGCCGTGGCAGTTTGGATTCATCTTCGTCACTCTTGATATAATGTATGATTCCTTGCTTCCTTCATCTGGAGGTTCGAGTTAACATCAAAACAGTGCCTTCATTGTCCAGGTTTACGGAGCGGCACAGGCTGCCGGCAACAATGTCTCATATAGCACGGAAATGTCAGGCCTGCACATCTACATGGCTGGTGTGGGTGTGCAGCAGTTTTTCGTTCTGGTATTCGTCGTCTACGCAATTTCCTTCCACATCAAAATTCTTCGGCAGCGGCGCTCGGATGCGCGAAAGGCTGAGATCCTCCTCTATGTACTTTATGCATGTCTCGCCTTGATCACCGTAAGCAAAACCCCTGTGTAATATGAATTCCTCAAGCTGACTGAAAAAGACGCGAATTGTTTTTCGCTTATGTGAATATTCTCAGGGCCTCAATAGCAATATCCCCCTTCATGAGGCTTACCAGTATTGCCTCGATTCGCTGCCCATGCTGCTGGCGCTTGTGATGCTTAACATTGTACACCCGGGTCGCGTCATGCCAGGCGCAGAATCTGAAGTTCCTAGTCGCAAGGAGCGCAAGAAGATGAGCATAGATACCAAGGCGAGACCATTGGGAGATGACATGGTATGTCTTGTAGAGTGCTAGAGGTCATGACTATTCCAAGTTTGCTGACTACAACGAATAGGTGTTGCAAAGTCAGAATCATGTGTAGGCAAACGCTATATTTAGATCTAGATTATCAATATTAACGAGAGTGTGACAATCAGAAATACTGACTACATTTCCATGGTCACGTGGTAGGCAGAGCCAGCTATACCTTTATCAGCACTAACAACTGGGGCGTTGAATGAATATTGCCTCGAAGAATCCCCAAGTATCTACTATCATAGAAAATATCTTTTGATTTTACACCTGATTGGTTATTTGATGTTGGAATTCAATTGTACGGTTCGTCAACTTTAAAATTAGGCATCAGGATATCCATGGATCGCTGACAAAGTCTTGATCCTGCCCCCACGCTTCCCGCAATTGAAGCTCTCCACCACGCCGCTTTGTGCCATCCATTACATTCCAAGATCAGCACTCGCGTCAGTCATGCCCCGTGTTACTCCGGAAAACCGACAACGGGCGTACCGGCCTAAAACAAGCACTGGTTGTCTAACCTGCAGGTAAGTCTTCCACAAGCTAATAAGATCCCCTTGCTGATTTGATATAGGAGTGAGCGAGACCGACTTGCATGGAGATCTTCAATGTTACTCACCAAGATGCATAGAGCGACGCGTTAAATGCGGTGAGGAGCGCCCCGCTTGTCTACGGTGCACGACAACTGGTCGCATTTGCGATGGCTACGCGGTACCAGCCACTCCGGTCTCTTCTGGAGAGTCGACCTCGCAGTCGAATGTATTCAACAGAGCACTTATAGCTCGACCGCTAAGCATCCCATCACACGGCATATTTACCAGTGACCAGGAGAGACGGTCATTTGAATTCTTCCTGCTAAACACAGCCCCACAGCTGGCTGGCGACTTTGAGTGTGCCTTCTGGGAGCGCCTGCTGCTTCAGACCGTGCACCATGAACCGGCCATTCGCCATGTCACAGTTGCTCTAGGCTCGCTACATGAGCAGTCCCAATGCGATGCAGGCGCTCCTCTTAGCTCTCGCGCACTAGCTACTGACAACTCCTTCGCCCTACGCCAGTATCTCCGTGCTATACGCTGCTTAATGCCTTCATCCGGCGCATCACAATCCATCGATGTGTGTTTAATTTCATGTGTTCTATTTACTTGCTTTGAGGTGCGTGCGTGTGTTACATGTTTACTCGGGCTATGTGTTCTAGCTGGTGCTTAGTCTATACGCGGTCACTACGGCTCAGCCATCACGCATATCACCAGCGGACTGAAAATTCTTGGCGAATTTCGGAACAAGAATTCGAGCGGCTCTACGGCATTTGATTTAGGCCGTACTCCGTATGTCTCTGTGGACACACTGTGCGGGCTTTTCACACGTCTCCAGGCGCAGACTAGTGTTGTATGGGTTTCCCTTCTAAGCACACCACTAGAATATTCTCTAAAGTCCACGATTTTACAGACCGTAAACGGATTTACAGCAGCGGGCTTCGACCTCTGGCCTGATTTGGCAATCGATCTTTCCGAACCCGCTGTGTTTCATTCATTGGCCGATGCACGTGAGATGCTCGAGGTTTACACTTACTACTACCGGCAACATAGCACACAGCTACGAAACATAAGCACACAGAAGGGATCCAATCATGTCGCCCCAGCATCCACAGTCCTTCGCGATACTTCGCTCTCCCTCCTATCACAATGGGCCACTGGTCTAAATGAATTTTTGCATAAACGCGGCGCCTCCCTGACAGCCCGCGAACGGCGTGGCGCTGCTGTGCTCCAGCTGCGCAAACTCGAATGCTTTGTCATGCTAGATTCACTCCGCCCGCAGGATGAGCTGGACCCCGGCGATAATATTTGGTTGGACAGGTACTGTTCTTCTTTTGAGCAGATGGTAACTCTAGGCGAGTCGATTGTTGAGTTTTCCTCCTCCTTGCCTCCATCGTCGCCAAACACCTTTTCGCTCGATCTGAGCATTATCTCGGCCATGTTTAACGTCGCCACACAGTGTCGCGACCCACACATCCGGCGGCGTGCTGTACGCGTGCTCCGAACCGCTGCTGTCCAAGAAGGGGTATGGAATAGTCATTTTGTAGCCAACATTGCAGAAAAATGGATCGAAATCGAAGAGGAAGGGCTAGGCGCTGTGACAAGCTACGAAGACGTGCCCGCCTCAGCCCGACTATCACAATTCCTCCCCGTGTTTGATCTCGATCAGCCTAGTGCCTTGATCTATTTCAGTCATTCTTCTACTATGGATCCGATGACTGTACGCAGAGAGATCATACAGTGGTAAAAACCACTTTGTGTAATTCTTCGCAAATCATGACATTTATGAATGGAATGAGACTTAGAAAATCTAAGCGGATTAAATGCATTCAGAACACGATTAAAACACAATTATTGAGTTGAAATTGATAAAGGTCAATTCAAATGATCAACTAAGCCAAAATTGCTACCAACATAACCATAGCTGTGCCGATAATCTTCAGCAAAGAGTACTGAAGGTTTCCGGACGCAGCACCAGTGTAGACAGCGTACGCCGCGCTGCTCGTGCTTGAAGCACCGCCTGCATTCACTGCATCGCTTTGGCTACCTTGTTGTCCCACGTGTGCTGGGGAGGCAGAAGCAGTAGGAATACCGCCAATGCCGGAGCCGTACACGGGCTTGACCATGGAGGAGGTAATAGTGGGTTGAGCAACGTTAGTCTGCGTCATCACAACAGTTTTGACGTATTGAGTGCAAGAATCGCTGTTGCCACATGAATCGACAGTGTATAGAGCGGTGTACACTGCAGCCGCGCCGGAGCCAGAGCCGGAGCCAGAGCCGGAGCCAGAGCCAGAGCCGGAGCCAGAGCCAGAGCCAGACTGACTACCAGTTGCACCGGAAGATCCAGACGAAGCACCAGCGGTAGCCTCAGGGACGGCCGTGATCGATTCGGTAGCTTGAGAACCCACAACGCCAGCCTGGGTGACTGTGACGCCCTCGGAGGGAGATGTAGCCTGCGCGGAAGCAGCAACTGCAGTAGTTCCTACAGCCACGGTCTCGGTGGTCAAGTAGGTTGTCTTGGAGCGCAGGGGACAGTTGGTCACGGAGGCTGGGCAAGCAGTAACAGTCGCGATTCTGGTGGTCCAAATAGTGGAGATGGTTGATTCGGAGCCCTCATTTCCATTGCCCTGGGGACCAGCGCCTTCACCTGTGGATCCAGAAACAGACGGGGTCTCGGTAGCACCCGCAGCCTCGGTGATGGGACAGACTGTGGTGGAAACAGCAATAGTCTCAGTGGTCACGAAGGTTGTCTTTGATCGCGCAGGGCAGTCAGTAACGGAAGCCGGGCAGGCGGTGATAGTAGCAGTGCGGGTGCTGAAGACGGTGGAAGTGGTAAATCCAAGCTCCTCAGACTTGGTAGGAACTTCGCCTCCCGAAATGGAAGGAGTTGTGGTCTGAGTAGCGTCGGCGACTGGGCAGACTGTTGTGGTCACCGCAATTGTCTCGGTTGTCAGATATGTCGTCTTGGAGCGCGCAGGGCAGTTGGTCACAGAGGATGGACAGGCAGTGATGGTGGCAGTGCGGGTGCTGAAGATGGTAGAGGTAGTAAACTCAGGTCCCTCAGGCTTCACAGATGCTTGTCCACCTGCAGGGGAAGATGTAGTCTGAGTAGCATCAGCCACTGGGCAGACTGTCGTCGAAACGACTACAGTCTCGGTGGTCACAAAAGTAGTCTTGGAAGATGGCGGACAGTTAGGGGCCGCCGACGGACAGGCTGTGATGGTAGCGGTACGAGTGGAGACAATGGTGGAAGTAGTCGATTGAGCCGCGGGGCCAGTGGGGGCAGGGCCAGTGGAAGCAGGGCCAGTGGAAGCAGAGCCTTCAGGAAGAGAACCTTCAGGAAGAGAACCTTCAGAGGCTGAGCCTGTAGGAGCAGAGCCTGTAGGAGCAGAGCCTGTAGGAGCAGGGCCTGCAGGTGACACTGTAGTATCCGGGAGGGGGCTACCTGACTGGATAGGCGCTCCTCCAGAGGGCTGAGGCTTTCCAGAGGCAGCGGTTCCTGGCACAGAAGTCACGGCTGTTGTTTGGTAGAGAGGTGTCGAGGTAGGAGCCGACGACGATGAGATAGCAATGGGCGTAGAAGATGAGCACTGAGTGCGGTGTGGCCGCGGTAAAGGAGTATAAGTCCAATGTTGGTTATGATGATGATGATAATGCACCGAGTGTGTGGGCACTGGTCTCAAATAAGGTGTAGAAATGCTAATCGCCGGCGAAGACGATGACACAACGATAGCAGATGATGCCGGTGTTGCCTTGGAAGAGGGAACAGATGATGAACGAGCGCTGCAGGGTCTGCGACTGGGCAAGTCCCTGGAAATATAAGTCCAATGATTGTGGTGGTGGTGGTGATGTGCCTGAGGAGTAGGAGTCGTACTTGGCTGGATAGTCACAACTGGTTCAGCAGTCGAGGTCGGAGTAATGGTATCCACCAAAGCAAAGCTTTGCATAGCCAATGCAGCGAGGACCCATCCTCGAATCAGCAAGCTGCCCATGTTTAAAGAGTGACTAGGGGTGAAATGAGCAGAAAAGACAAAAAAAGAATGACTGATGAGAATCGTGAACCCAAGAGCGGGACTCCTGTATATAGATCGCTAAGGGTTCAACATAAACGTGCACACGGACAACGCCGACGGAGTGGAACTTAAGATTATTTGAAATTGGGGAGGAAGATCCTATTTCCCTGCTCACATCTCCCCATTTCACCGACTATTGACGCCCGATGGGGTCATGGCTCGGGGATTTCCTAGTGGATCCGTGGGTCAAGGCCAAAATAGCCGGCGAAGTAGCTTCCCCTAACCACAACCCAGAAGTATTTAGAGCTAGCGTAGATATCCAGGACAACCTCAAAATCACCCATATCATTATTCTTTCCTTTGTGAAAAAAAAAAAGGAAGAAAATGTCGGCTTCTCACTTCACCGTTGCGGCCCTCCTGCTTGGCAATGCTTCTGGCAATATCCTCCAGTCGTCTAGCGTGCCTGTCAGCAGTCAAGCTCATGTCCACACGGCTGTCTGCAGTACATCTCTTGGATTGACTTCAGTCGCTTCGGTACCTACAACCACTATTACTCGGCGCATCCATGACCCGTCGCCTGTCGTGGTCTTTACCACAGTTCAGGACACCGTCACGGTGACTCCAGCGGAGTCAACCCTGACGGCGACGGACTATGAGACCACCACCATCACTTCCACCGCAAGCACTGTCACAGACGTGTTCTCAACAACCTCGACTGAGTATGATACTGCCACTTTGACTGTCACCCCTGATGACATCACCTCAACGATTTATGTGACCGCGCCGATCACCGTCACCACCACCTCAACGATTGCAGCCTCTGATGCTTTCACTCCTATCGCAGACACTCTGACCACCACTACTGCCATTGCTGTTAAGCGATCATTCGAGCCTTCCCTGGACAGTGACTGCTCCCCCATCCTGGATGATTACAAGTACGCCCAAGAAGTTGTCTGCCATGAAAAGATTATCCTCAAGACCACTACCACCTCAACTGTGACCGAGGCCCCCGTCACTGCCACTGCTGCTGCTGCTTCCACCACCGTGACTGAGACCAGTACCATCACCACCAGCTCCGTGGTCGTTCCCGATGATGTCTCCACCACACTCAGCTACAGCACTACTTCCACCATCACCGAAATTTCCACCGCAGATGCTGTGACGGATACTGTTACCTCTACTACGACCGTGACAGCTGCCATTAGCACCACCTCTGCCTACGCTGCATGCGCTACCAACAACATCGCTGGCGTTCCTCTTTCCTCAGACTTTGGTGGCTTGGCAGGAGACTACATCTACTCGTTATCCTGGGGTACCGTTCCCGGTTATAGCTCGTCTGTGGCTGTCTCAACCTCCGCTGAAGCGTGCTGTATCAGCTGCCAGGAGAACTCGGCTTGTGCTTTCTCTTTCTACTACGAGCCCTCCACCACCTCGAAATTCTGCTACATCATCAAGACAACCACCTGCTCCTCGTCTTCTACCTATGGCTATGCTGCTGTGGGCTCCACCGAACAGACATATTCTTTCCAGGCGTCCAATGGAAACTGTGGCCAGTTGAGAAAGTATCCCTAATCTTAATTTAGTTAGTGTTGGTATGAATTGAATTGAGCTCGACTGGGTATCCTCCCTACACGCCGATCTATGTATAGTTTTCTTCATTATTATTCTTTTTTTTAACTTTTATTTTTTTGTCTTTTCGATAGCGTCTATCACAGCTTTAGTTTACATATGATTGTTTGGTGTGATTTTCAGAAATGGGCAGATTACTGGACTACAATCTACCTCCTGGGTCCAATGTTTCTTGTGTAGGTCATGTGACATCTGCGATTCTCGCTAACCCGAGCTAATTCGGGCTCAGGGGCTACCAAAGATCGGTGAAATAGCTCCGCCGAGATGTGGCTGAACATCGGCTCCGATTTAGCTTGATCTAGGCTCCGAACTGTAAATCGATCTGACATTCGGGAAGCCAAAGGGGAAATTATTCCCGAACGCCCACACAGACTTTCAGGTAAGCCACATACCCCTTGAGCTGTGCTCATCTACGCTACTCCATCGAAGTGCATGTCTCAGAAGGAATCTATCCGAATCTGGATTCAGATCCCCTTCGCACAAGGTTCAGCGCCGGCTGAAAAGACACTTTCGTACCTGACCACCGTGCCTGACTAGTGAAGCTGTCAGCAGCCGCAGACCCACTTGGCATGCGGCACGTGGATCCGGCCAATTGGAGGCTCTGGTCGGTTCTAGAAGCTGGCGCTGGTATGCGCACGCAAACATTGCCCTTAAATATAGCTCATCGGCTAAATCGTCAGAAGCATGGACAAAGGATGAGTGAGACCTAAAAGGGCTACACGCACTTTCATAGCCACATATGCTAGTA